>JAHREE010000605.1:1071449-1113479 GCA_033628505.1 Tringa tobata | reverse complement strand
AGAATTAAATTCAGTTTGCATGTCCTGCTTTCTGGAGCATAAAGGGAAAAGTGGAATACAGTGAAAGATGCTACAATCTAGTGCAGTAAAGCCTTTTGTTCATGATATAAACTCAAGCAGCTACATATTTCTGCTTTTTTCCCCCCTAATAGCAATATTCTTCTCAAAAGGCATGTAGTCAGTGACCACCTTGGGCTATGTTAATAGTGATGTGATGTACCAGGAAATGATGCTGAGCTGCAAATCAGTGTTTCATAAAATAACTGCTGTATATCACTTCGGACTACCTCAGGATATATAAAAGACTATTAGATATCCTACATACTGGTTGAAAAGAAGAAATTGCTCTGAGTCTGCTAGTGAGGTGCAGTCTGTATGGCTGAAAGAATGGTTTAATAGTCTTAAATATGCAGCTGCTTAGTATATTAATGACACCTGAAACAGAGATCCTGAACAGTACTAGGATTACTATTCATTGAAAGGCCACCCAAATGGCTAGTCTCTTTAACCTTCCTCTAACAATTTATTCCTCTCAGTTTGGATGAATCATCAGACATGTCTTAATTTCAGTTGCATGCCCAGAATCTGTGTGAAATGCTCCTGTAATTGATTGAGAGGATTTTGAGATGGATATGTAAGAGAGAGTCAAAAGCAGCTGCTGTGACTTTGAGGACATTGGGACACCCGTTTCCTGAGTAACGGCTGATGACAAAAAGCAATACAAAAAGCTAATGCCTGTGCAGTTGTGCTTCACCTCTGACCAATGACATGCTTTTGTCAGCGATTTACTGACTGCCTATGGCATTTCAATTGGGTAATCAAGGTGGGCACTGTTAGTGTTTGCTTTATGAAGACAGAGGATGGGGCAAGAGAAGGAACTATCGAGCTCCTCTGTCATTACCTGCCTTCCAAGGGGTTGGAGCAGTTGATGGGACAGTTTAGCTTGCACAACTGGGAGGCACTGGGCATACAACATGTTTCTAAAAAAAAATGTAAATGACTTTGAGTTCCTTTTTCTTTTCTTTTTCCCAGTTACACAAGCACTGTGATAAATGCATAGAAGATGCAGCAGTCACTGAGCTGATTATCTTTGCCAATACAGAGTAAGGATGCAAGAAGACTATGCAAAGTATAACACAGATGTTAGGAGTTAATTTAGTTATGTATATATTGGCTAGTCTCTAAGCTTTTGTTGCTACTTACCTAGCTCTGGGTAAGCAGCACATCAGGACAAAGGGAATAAGGAAATGAAAAGCTCAGGATTTGTTGAGCTGAAGAACAGATGATCTCCTAAGCTAGACAGGTTTTTTTGTGGTCTATGTGATTCCTTTATGTGATCATGATTTTTTTTTCTCCTAAAAATTGCATGGTAAGCTCAAAAATGAAAATCACCCTGCTGCGTCTTTATTTAGTGAGAACATAAATGAAATATGCCATCATGGAAAGTCTTCAGTGCCTTTAATCTCATTTCTTCTATAATTTCTTTCCACACACTCAGTTGGAATTTTTTTAAAGAGGAAAAAAGTGACATTGCTAATTACTACAATTAGAGATACTGCTGCTAAAACAATTATCCCTTTAAATAAATAAAAAAAAAAGTCAAATCAAACCCCAAATGACCTTAACATTTGAATTTCAGTAAGCCAAGAAACAAAATTCACACAAAGGCTGCTACTCTATCCTGAAGCTGCATCTTTGTATGTTCCATGAAGATTCTGGGGGTCTGACATTAGTCACTGTACACATTGTACATACACTGTACACTGTACATATATTGTCACTGTACACATCTTGTCCTTTTTTGTTTCTCAAACATGTATTACATGAGAATAACTAAATTTGGACTTCCATTATTATGATTCGATTATGTATTTATTGTATTTTGTTGGTATACGTGATGCTGATAATTAATGATATTGAATGTGGGCATATTGAATGTGATGGATGAAGCTGATGTAAATTGTATAAAATGTCAGTCCTACAATTACAATCTTACATCTGCAATTTCAGAGAATTACATAGTGGTTGATGCTGGAAAGAACTTCTCAAGATTGTCTAGACTACGCCTCTGTGCTCAAAGCAGGGTTGCCTAGGGCAGGTAGATCAAGGCCCTGTTCAGCAGAGTTCTGAATGTTTTCAAAGTCAGACAGTCCATAAACTCCAGCAACCCGTTCCAGTATTTAACACCCTCACAATAAAAAAAAAAAAAAAAAAAGTGTTTTCTTGTGTTTGGATGAAATTGTATAGTTTGGTTTGCTGGGTTTTGCTGGGTTTTTTTTGTTGTTGTTTTTGCCCATGACCTCCTGACATGTCAGTGGGCAGCACTGAGAAGAGTTTGTCTTTTTTATCCCCCTCCATCCGATATTTATACATATGCATAAGATCCCCACGAACCTTCTCTTCTGCAAACTTAACACTCCCGACACTCAGAGTCTTGTTGTATATCAGATGTTCCAGTCCTGTAATCATCTTTGTGGCCCTTCACTGGATTCTCTTCAGTGTGTCAATATCTGGAGAACCATGAACTGGACCCAGAGGTGTATCACTAGAGCTGAATAGAAGGGAAGGATCACCTCCCTCTTTCTATTGGCAGTGGTGTTCCTAGCGCAGCACATAAAGCTGTTGACCTTCTTTGCTGCATGGGCACATTGTTGGCTCATGGTCAGCTTGTTGTCCACTGGAACCTGAGGTGCTTTTCTGCAGTTACTTTCCAGCCCCGCTCAGCTTCTAGTGTGTACTGTTGCCTAGGATTATCTCTGCCCATGAGCAGAACTTTACATTTCCCTTTTCTTAACTTCATGAGGTTCTTGGTTGTCTATTTCTCCAGCCTGTTGAGGTCCTTCTGAATGGTAGCAATGGTATATTACTTATTTGTCCCAGCTTTGTATCACCTGCAAACTTGCTGAAGGTACATTCGGTCCCATTGTCCAGGTAATTAATGAAGATGTTTAACAGTGTTGGTCCCAGTATTAACCTTAGAGATGCACCACTTGTATACCACAAACTGGACTTTCAATATTAATCACCACCCTCTAGTGGTGATCCCACCCACCAGATGTTCAGCCTGTTTTCAATCCACCTTACTGTTCATTTATCTAACTCACAGTTTGTCCTGTGTCTTATGACGGCTTCATCCAGCAAGCTGATCACCTCATTGTAAAAGGCTATTTCATTAAGAACAATTCCCCCCCTGTAAATCTCTGCTGACTACTCACAATCACCCTTCAATCTTACCCTTCAGGTACCTGGAAATGGTCTCCAGGATTAGCTGTTCCATTACCTCTCCAGAGATCAAGGTGAGGTTGATCAGCCTCACTTCTCTCTCTTGTCACTATAGTTAAAACTCTCTGGTATCCCTGTCCTCAAATAATCCTTCTTTGCTCCTTCCAAATACCTACTCTATTCTGTCCCTGTCAGCTAATCACATTCTTTTCTTTTTCATTCCACCAGATGTATGCTTATTAAAAACTGTTCAGCTTTCAAAGGCATGACTTTTCTTGCCAGAATAATTTCCCTGAATTCTACTGACTGTATAGCGCATAGAATATACATAGACTGAAATAAAGATTTTCTAATACAAGATTTTCCCTTAAATATTTCCCTTAGGTCCCAAATGCAGTCCATCTTTCCCCAAACAATTTTCTCCATTTCCCTACTATTCCTTCCCAAAATATTCAGAAGTAAATATAATAAACCACCATGTCCTGAAACATAAGTCTGGAATCCATACAGACAGGATTTATTGCAGGTTGCCCCCAAATGAGGCATACAAGATGGCAGAAAACCAGGGTGGAGGCAGGGAGGAAATAGGGAAGAGAAAAGGATTTCATCAGAATTTTTCCATTCCAACCTGGTCAGGACTTGGAAAAAGCATATATGTCCAGAATTAAAATAAAGGGTGCAGGTGGAATTGATAATGTTAAGTTTAGGGTATACTTAGTTTCCAGTAAAGGAAACTCCCATTTTATTTCAGCTTGATTCAGCCTTCACTGTTATAAATCCATGCACGGTGTTGAGGTGGGGAGAGACCACATAAGCCAGCAGTGTGCCCAGGAGGCCAAGAAGTTCAACAACATCCTGGCTTCTATCAGAAGTATTGTGTCCAGCAGGACTAGGGGAGTGACTCTGCCCCTCAGCACTGGTGAGGGCACACCTTGAATACTGTGTTCAGTTTTGGACTCTTCACTAGAAGAAAGATATTGAGGTACTTGAGCATGTCCAAAGAAGGGCAATGAAGCTGGTGAAGGGTCAAGAGAACAGCTGAGGGGTCTAGAGAACAACTGAGGGAACTGGAATTGTTTAGCCTGAAGAAAAGGAGGCTGAGGGGACACCCGATTGCTCTCTACAACTACCTGAAAGGAGGCTGTAGCAAGGCAAGGATTAGTCTTGTCTCCCCAGTAACAAGCAACAGGACAAGAGGAAATGTCTTCATCCTGTGCCAGGGGAAGTTTAGATTGCATATAAGGAAAAAATTATTCACTGAAATGATTGCCAAGCATTGGAACAGGCTTCCCAGCGAAGTGCTCGAGGCACCATCTCTGGAGGTATTTAAAGTACATGTGTCCTGGTTCTGGCAGGATAGGGTTAATTCTCCCCAGGATCCAATAGGGACATGGGTATTACATCCTATGTGAGCCATGACCAGTCTGTAGCTGGGAGCTGGCTGGAGGAGGGGGCAGGAAGTTGCAGCTTGTGAGTGGGTTGGGGCATCCCGGGTCCAGTGGGTGAACGTGGTTGTACATTCCTCTATCAATGTTATTCTTGTTTTCTTGTTCGCTTTGCTGTTCTGTTAAACTGCCTTTGTCTCAACATACAAATTTTGCTTTTTTCTTCTGATTCTCCCCCGACGCCTTGGGGAGGGGGTGTGTATGTGAGACAGCAGCTGCCTGGTTCTTTGTTGCCGTCTGAGGCTAAACCACAACAACATGTAGATGTGGCGTGTAGCGACATGGTTTAGTGTTGGACTTGGTAGTGTTAGGTTAATGGTTGGATTTGATGATCTAGAAGGTCTTTTCCAACCTAAATGATTCTATGACTCTATAAGAAAAGCACTAGTAAGACATTTCTAATGCAACTAGACAACTGCATAATAAATGTACCTGATCCTTTTTTTCTCATATTCAGAATTATAAATTACGGTCATTGTATTGAGGGCATGCTCTGGGAATAACACAGCTCAGAAAATCTGCAACAGTCCACACTAAGGTTAGATGTCCAGATACTTTCATTATTCTGTCAGGTTCACAAGGGCATTCTTTCTTGTCACTCTCCTTGAATTGCCTTGCCTTTTGGCTATACAGGCCTCAGAGGTTTCTGATGCTGCAGCATGGCTGAAAAGAATCCTCCTCCAGCCTTTCCCACATGTGTTAACTTCAACAGGTTGTAACAGCTGGTTTACAAGAGGTAGTTGCATTCAGTAACTTTGAAATAACTTTAATCTGCTATCAGACTGGAATGGCCCTCTTCAGGTCTAGGCATGATCTTGTTTGTGCAGGGAAGACTTGAGTCCTTTGGCCCAGATCAAGTGAGTTGGAAGTGTTCATGCGGCTCCAGCACCTGCTCCAGTCCTACACATGGTCTTCCTCCTGTCTCCAGCAAATTCTTCTGCCAGAGAAGGGTAGTGAAGGGGAGAGGCCTTTTCCTCTATATCTCTGTTGTCCTCCTCTGGTGAAATGTATTGAGTAAGTTAAATTGCCTTAAAGTCTTTCTTTGAAGCAAATGCACCAAATTACTTGCACTATAGTGAGCAGATAAATTGAAGCTGGCGGATTCATATGAAAACAGACCAGTTAATTTTCCCCTAGGAATAAGAGAAATATCCTGTCAGGTCAACTGAGCAGCACTTGAAGAAAGGAAGAGGGAGAGGAGGAAGAGAGAGAAGGAATTCATTGATAATTCAAGGTGCCAGTGTCTCAAACAGGTCAGGAGCCTGAAGCTATATGGTTATGCTTGGAAGAAAAACATGGTGGGGTGCAGCCATGCAGGACCACAGTCTGACAGTCAACCAGGGATGCCCAGGAAGCATTTTGTATCCTGCTCAATGACCCTGAGGGCAGCATTGTAAATGTAACATTGAGTCATTATGTTTCAAAATACTGGAAAGATCGCTAAGTCAATCTCTTGGAAAATATGAACTATGAGAACTAAATTTGGCAATATAATTGATTTAACAACTCTGCCTTACTTTGAAGTGCTGTCTTCCTGATGTGGTTACGTGTTACCTTTTTTTTCCACTGGTGCTCTTTCTACATTTCTCCATGCACCTTTGGTCATTTTTCTTTCAGGTTTTTTACTTTAAAAAGAAACAAAGTGTGGCAGAATAAATTTACATGTGCAAAAATAGAAAGAGGTAAAAATTTGTAAATTAATACAGTCAGACAGTCTAAGCAAAATATTTTTAAATTTGAAATGAAAGAGTGAGTTACCTATGCCTGTTCTAGCAACCTGTTTCCCAGATTTGGTGGGATCACCTGTTCTGAAAAGCAAACTCAGTACTTATTTAAAAGTCTACAGTTCCAGTACTTAGGTAGCTGGGCACTCTGATCCTTAGAAGATTGACTGTTGTGTTGCCACTATTTTCCCACAGGCAAATCCAGTGTTTCTAGGGTAAGATAACTGATTGCAGTGAGGGTCTCAGCATCCAACTGGCTTTACACCATCTGGCTTAGCCACTGAGGTAGACTAGTACCAGCTCAGACAGAGAAGCGTTATAGATCAACCTATGTTAAGTTGGATGCTTATTAGAACATGAGCTGACCACTTCAAAGCTGCTGCTAGAACCTATGGATAAGAATAACATAGTGAAGCATTTGGGATATATAAAATTATAATCTTGTCATTTAGATAATTTTTTTAAAATTTTGCCTCTATTTTTGGCTTTTCTGGTAAAAGTTTCAGTTTTGTTGTATTTTACTATGGTTCTTAGAAGTTTTTGACACATCTTCTACAGTTCGTTATGTATATGAAGTAAAAGAAATCATTCTGGTTTTCCCACCTATTATAAAAGAAGACAGCTTTTCAACTATTTTAAATTACATATTAAGAAAAAAAAAAAAAAGGAAAAAAACCTCCTTAATAGGTAATTGCTTTCCAACAAATACTGGAGAAATTAAAGTGAATCTGTCAGAAACACTGTGGTTTTGGTAACATTTGATATTCCACCATGTTAAAGATAATGAAGATCCTTCTTGTTTACGGAAGGGCATTTAGATCTGTTAGATGCGTGCCTTTTACTTTCTGCATGCTTTTTACATGTTGATAGATTCACTTTGGTATCAGGTCAATCTATTTATGCTATAAATGGCAAGAACATACCACTTTGTGAAGTGTGGTGAGGTTATTTAGATGCCAAATGATGTTAATGATGAAATGCAAAAAGCTAGTGTGGTGCTGAGCACCTTTAACAAGGAGGAGCAGGGTAGACTTTGTACTCAAAGCTGGTCACATAATGTGTTAAGCTTTTTGGTGGACAGGAAATAGCTTTTTGAGAGTAAGGCAGGGTAATATGTGGAGTAAATAATGTATTTTAGAAGTCCCATTAAAAATTAGTGAGAGAGAAGACTCTGTACTTCTTGTTCATGACCAAAGATGCCCAGAGATGAGGTTATGGTGCTATCTTCTTTTACCTTTCATATGGTAAGGCCTCAATGTTCTGTCTTGTCCTTATAATGCTGATAAAGTCCAGGATATAATTCCCTCGGGCCATGCTGTACTTGACACACTAGGGTGATTTTGCAAACACGCAACACGCAACAGAATTCATTTTTTTAGCGGTTAACAAATGCTTCCTCATTGGGGATCTGCAGCAAGCATGACCACTGCTACACAGCCTGGGAACAAACAAGGAGTTATAAACTCCTTGTGTTTTAACTATTTTAAGAGCAGCTGCAGAAAGGGTGAGAGCAACAGACGTCATCCACCTGGACTTATGAAAAGTGTTTGACACAGTCCCACATGACATCCTGGTCTCTAAACTGGAGAGACAGGGATTTGATGGATGGACCATTCGGTGGATCAGGAACTGGCTGAATGGCTGCACTCAAGGGGTTGCAGTCAACAGTTCACGTGGAAGCCAGTGATGAGTGGTGTTCCTCAGGGGTCAGTATTGGGACCAGTGCTGTTCAACATCTTTGTAGGACACATGGACAGTGGGGTAGAGTGCATTCTCAGCAATTTTGCTGACACCACCAAGTTGTGTGGCATGGTCAACACACTGGAGGGAAAGGAAATCATCCAGAGGGATCTTGACAGGATTGAGAGGTGGGCCTACATGAACCTTATGAAGTTCAATCAAGCCAAGTGCAAAATCCTGCACCTGGGTCATAGCAATCCGAGGCACAAGTACAGGTTGTGTGGTTAATGGATTGAGAGCAGCCCTGAGGAGAAGGAGCTGGGGGTGTTGGTGGATAAGAAGCTCAGCATGAGTCAGCAATGTGTGCTGGCAGCCCAGAAAGTCAACTGCATCCAGCCCTGCTTTAAAAGAAGTGTGGCCATCAGGCCAGGGGAAGAGATTCTGCCCCTCTACTCTGCTCTTGTGAGACAGGAGAGATGGGGAGGGACTCTTTATCAGGGATTGTAGTGATAAGATGAGGGGTAATGGCTTCAAACTGAAAGAGGGGAGATTCAGACTAGATATCAAGAAGAAATTCTTTAGTGTGAGAGTAGTGAGGCACTGGAACAGGTTGCCCAGAGAAGTTGTGGATGCCCCATCCCTGGAAGTGTTCTAGACCAGGCTGAACAGCTGGTCTCGTCGGAGGTGTTCCTGCCCATGGCAGGGGAGTTGGAACTTGATGATCTTTAAGGTCACTTCCAACTCTAACCACTCTATGATTCTATGAAAATCTAGTAGAAAGAGAGAACAGAAAGGAAAAGAAGAAAATCTGGGGGATATTCAGTTGTCTGTTAATTCATTTATTTTAGTTGAATTTTTTAGGTTTCAGTCATTATACCACCTTACTAGAGCTGTATCTGCTTTCAGAGATATGCTCATTGTGACACATAAAATGCTCTTAGAGCCTGAGCATTTTCCCTTCACTATCCCCTTTTGTATAAATTACAAATAACTGAGTGGGGAGCTAGCCAGGATGCTGGGAAGGAATTCACACCACCTCCCTGCATATAAACCTGCTAAATGGTGTCCACTGCAGTTCAGAACAGCTCCTTGCAGACCTGAATCCAAAAGGGAGCTCTCCTCCCTGAGATAAACATGTCATTGTTGCACTAATACTTTATTGCTTGTCTCTTGGTTGCTCCATCTTTCAAACAAACTGAGCACTGTCAGGGCAGCACAAGTGCAGGGGAGGCATGTCTGGAATTGATCATTTTGAGGACTTTAGTTAGTATGTGAGTTTGCTGCTGAAGGGTTGGTGCTGGCCAAGAAAGGGGGGAAGAAGAGGTGGCAGAGCCCTTTCTGGAATGACAGGTTGGCCACAGTCGCACTTGATCGCCCACAATTTTGAAGATCCTAATGGTGAAAAATGGTACTTTATTTTTTCTGGGCTCTTGCAACATCAACATTCAGTTAACTTGTCATGATTTACCTTGCCACTTAGGAGCTAATTAGGAAGTGCAAGGGAGCACTGATTATACCTGTAATGGATGTGATAGATGGAAGTAAATGGAAGAGGAGGGCTTCTAACTTGCCATTGCCATTGTAATTTTGGTACTGATGACAGATTTTGATATGCTATTAAAGTCAAAGAAATATCTGGGTACGGGAAAGATAGCCTTCATTTGTACGTATTTGTTTTCATTACCAACTTGTACTGAGGCAGAAGAAAAAAGATTATTGCCTCAAATGTATGAAAAGGAATACAGAGACTCACTTCAGGTCATAATCTGTCATCCTCTGAGACCCCCATGGAGAAAAGCAAACAAATGACACCTGAGAGCCTCTGAAGAACCGTTTTGCATATATACCTCATTTAATACTAGTTGTAATCTGTTTTCTGATGTTCACAAAGATCCTTTTTACAGGAAAGTAGAAGAAAGAGAACAGAGGAATTCTGCCAAAAAAGATTTTATTAAATTGATCCTGACCATATTCAGATGCACTGAAAATGGAGAGAGCAATATATATAGAGAGCCAATTACATGTGCCTTTAATTTACTATGTTTAATTACACTGAGTGGCCCAGCTGCCTTAGTGACTCAGCTGTAGCTATGAAAATTGACTTAAGGTCTGCACGCTAACGTAATTTGGTTTCAGCATATCTCTGTTTGGCTTACCACCTTGCAGCATTCTGGCATACGTAAATTAAAACATGAATGAGTTTCATCTTTTCAACCTCATTTCAATGAGTTCACAGGAGAGGTCTGGAAACATGAAACTGAACCTGGAATACCAATTGAAAATCCATTTGCTTTGGACAATGTCTTAAACCATCTTGGTATTTTTCTTGGTTAACTTTTACTGCAACTTTCTTCTCTTGGTTGTAAGCCTTTATTTTCTGGGGCTGTGACAATGAGTTAAACCAAATGTGCTGAAAATATCTGCTCCAAAAGTGAACACACTTTTTCATTGAAAATTCAGTGCAGCTCCCTTTGCTTTCATTGCTTGTCAGATTTTCTGGGAATAGCAATAGTGAGATTTAATTCATAGGGTGACATAATTATTCCCTTGAATTGCTCTCAGCCACCTTTTGCAGTCCTTCTTCAAACAAGAGACGCTGCCTGGCACATCATTAATACAAAGAGCCAAGGACAATGCAGTCTGTTTTTAATGAAAATCATGTCTTAAATGTCCAAAAACCATTTCTATTTCTATTTGTTTATTAATAGAATCTTCAGAAATCCCACTGAATTGTCTAATCTCAGTGAGATGGCATAATAATTGTTTTTTGGTTTGCCTTGGTTTACTTTATAAATAATATCTTTTTTCCCTTGATGTCATATATTGGGATTTTGCCGTAAATAAAGCTCATAAGAAAGAAATCTAACCTTTCACACCATGGTCCCAAATTCTGCATGACAAGTAGTTACAGAGTTTTCCCAAATGAATGTCAGAATATATATCTGAGAACATCTCATGTAACTGGGAGATATGAACTAAGCTGATAACAATAAACTAAAAGTGAGGCCAAACAAGTGGGAGCATTAAAAAAACAGAAATCACGTGTTGACTTTTCCTGAGAACATTCTTGTACATTCACCAGACATTATCACAGGGGTGAATCCTTCTCCATCTGAAAGTCTTGGATGAGCACTTATAACATAAGCAAGGAATAAAATCGCCATCTCCCTCTCACAGTTCAAGACTTTAACAATTTCAAAATGTAGGATGAAGCCTTCTCAGAGAATGCTTATTTCCAAATCTCCCTCCTCTGTGTCTTGTTGCACGTCAACTTTAAGCCTACTTAAGCAGGTTACTGGTCTGACCGCTGCTTCTCTAATTTCTATTCAATTGGTTTGGGTCCTGTGTGTTTTGTTTTGGTGTTTTGTTTTTTTGTGGTTTTTTTTTTTTTCCCTTCCCTTCTGAAGCCAAATAGCTGAACTGGCAGTAATTAATTTGGTTTAACTACTTCATCACTATTTGTGCAAAAAAATTTCCTGAAAATTCTAGTGAAAGCCTACATTGAGTGCTTGACATTGCAGCAGAGTAGCAATATGTGAATTCTTCCTGGGATCTACATCTCGTAGGTTTTTGAAATTAAGGGGAGGGGGGAATAAAAAGAAAATGAGTGGAAATCATTTTGCTATGTTTTGAAATCCATTTGTGTTTTGGCTTTTTTAAAATAATAATTCTCTTTGTTGAAGACAGATCTCATAGCTCTACTGGCAGAATGTATAGAAACTGGAGACTGCAGGTCATCGACAGACTTACACCTTTCTACAGCTCATAAGACTATGATCTTTCAGCTGAGTTTTGTTGGTTGGGTTTTCTCCATGAAGCTGAACACCTCCTGCTTCTCCAAACAGTGAGCACTGAGCATGAAAATGGCTTGAATGACAGAAGGAAACCTTCGTTCATGGTGAAGCAGATAATAAAAAAAAATATTATGCTGAAAATACTACATCCTTGATAACAGCGTTCTCTATGAAATACGCTACTTTCCTTGTTCCTGTGTGATTATGGTTTTAATTGCTATGTGGGTATGGGGTTTTCATCTGCAGTAAACAGAAACTGGAACAGTATCAGCCTCCCAAGTCTGAGGGCATACATTGTGATTAACTTGAAATGAAGAAAACTTCATATGATGAGCTGATTCTTTTCTTTTCAGATTATATTTAATATTGCATAAAGGCCATGTCCTGTGGTTCAAAGTGTGTTATAAGACTATAAAGCATTCTGTCAGGAATATTTTCTTCTGTCAAAGTGCTGCTGGTGCATTGTCTTTGTCTTTATTAAAATTTCTTGTGTTATATGCTGCTCTAGAAGAATAGTTCTTGACACTGGTCTTGTTCAAAATATTGAAATAAAGTGAAAAATGATGATTTAAAAGTGCATAGGCTGCTTGAAAACAACAATCGCAGAAAGATAATGTGGTTGAGGTTGGAAGGAACCTGGTCAATCATGTAGTTCAACTCCCTGCCTAAAACAGGGTCAGCTACAGCACGTTGTTCAGGGCTGTGTTCTGTCACATTTTCGTATCTCTATAGGTGCAAACCCCACAACCTCTCTAGGTAACCTGTGTCAGTGTTAAACCACGCTCACAGTGTAAAAGTGTTTTCTCATGTTTAAACTACTCCCAAATGCCTGTTTTCCTTCAGGTGTCTGAAACAGCTTACAGGGTTTTGCCCTAACGCCTTCCTAATGATCAAGGTATCCTGGGTCCCATTTCTTGCTCTTTTTGAAGACAGGAGTAACACCTCATTTCTTCTAGTCCTCAAGAACCACCTCCCTCCTTTGATCCTCTAATTGCTATCACTTTTCAAAAAAGATCAAGACTGGTCTCATAATGACATCAGTCACCTCCCCAAGCAGTCTTGGGTGCATCCTATGCATGGGCTTATACATAAAAATGTCTAATTTGTTTCTATGTTCCCTAGCCTGATCCTCCTACATTGAAAGTGAGTTTTCCTTGCTCTAAACTTCCCCACGGGTCCTGAGCATTGGATTCCAGAAAGCAAATCTGATATGTGAAGGTGTAGGCAAAGAAGGCAATGAGTACCTTGAGCTTTTCTATGTCCTCTGTCACCAGATCCCCTGCCCCATTCCACAATAGGCCCACGTTTTCCTTCATCTTCCTTATGCTGCCAATATACCTACAGAAACCGTTGCTGCCTTTCACATCACATGTCAGGGTAAAGCCCAGGTGGCTTTAAGTTTTTCTAGCCCTGTCCCTGCACTCTTGGACAGTGTTTACTTATTTCTCCTGGTTACCTGTCACCAGTTTTAGTTCCTGTATGTTTCTTTGTTATGTTTGAGGCTAGTCAGGAACTCCTAATTCATTCATGCAAATCTACTGCCACTTTTTCTTGATTTCTTGCTCATGGGGCTCTTGAGCTTAGATAAAGTGATCCTTGAAAATCAACTAGTTCTCCATGACCATCTCCTATGGGATTCTTCCAGGCAGCTCCCTGAACATGCCAAGGATTGTTCTCTAGAAGCCCAGGGTTGTGGTTCTGCTGGTTTGCATTTTTTCCGTCCTCTCAGGTTCCTGGCATCCAGCCTCCCTTGGCTGCTGCAGTCCATGCTGCTCTTATATCCCTGACCAGTTCTCCTTGTTTGTAAGTTTTAGGTCCAACAGAGCACCTTCTTTCATCCACGCTTCAGTCATCTGTCTCAGGAAGTTATTATTCAATTAACTTCAGATACCTCCAGGACTGTTTGTGTCCTGCTGTGTTGTCCTTGCAGTAGATTACCTGGGTGGTTCAAGTCCCTATGAGGACCAGGCCTCCGAATGTGAGGCTTCTTCCAGCTGGCTGAAGAAGCCTTATGTTCTTCTCCCTGATCAGTCAGTCCATAACAGACATGCACCACAATCCTGCCATGTTGGCTTGCCCTCTAATCCTGACCCATAAACTCTCAGCCAGCTGACCACCTCTCCCAGGCAGAGCTCCACATGTTCCTGCTGCTCTCCCACATTCAGGGCAACTCACCCTTCTCACAGCTGCAACGTATCCTTTACAAAGGGCCTGTACTCATCCATTGAACCACTTCAGCCATGAGAGTTTTTCCACTGTGCTTCTGTGATCCCAATGGGACTGTAGCCCTGCAGTGGCATACAGACTTCCAGTTCCTTTTGTTTGTTCCCCATCTTGCTTGCATTAGTCTGCAGGCACTGCAGAGGGACACCTGGTCATGCTGAGTTATCAGATAAATAAGGAGAGCTTCCCTCACAATGGTCCATAATTACTGCAAAGAAAAGTAGAACAAATTAAAAACTGATTTGTTTTTCCTTTAGTCTAAAGGGTCATTCTTGGATTCTACTTATTGGCCTGTATTCCAAACGATGCTTTGAAGGTCATGCAAGTTATTTCAGGGAAACTAATTAATATTTATCTTTGTCTAGATAGAAGATATTCAATAATCATAAAAGAAGTAACTGTCCCTGCTTGGCACTCTTCAAGGGAAACTAATTGTCATAATTTTTATGTAATATATGTATATTTTTACCCATAACACACACACACACACAATGGAATCACAGAATGGTTGAGATTGGCAAGGATGCCTGGAGGTCATGTAGAGATCATCTCTTCCAATCCCTTGCTCAAGCATGGAAACCTAGAGCTATATACACATAAAAGTATGTATATATCTTTGGTCTGGATTTTGATGAAACTATTTATATGGCTATTGCACTTAATTTTGAGAAATAAGTGATTAGGAATGAAAGCACTTGAGAAGATCATGACTAGAATTCTTATTCTAGAGAAAACCTACTAGCAAAAACCTACTAGCAACATCAGGGAAAAAAATTATTTGGATAGTGATAGAAACAGGAATAGTACCTTGGTATGAAGGGATTTATACAAAACATCACTCAGACCACTGATGGATTTATCTTATGTCTCTGATTTTTCCTGAGCAATGTCCTTCCTTATTTCAGGAATGAAAAGTACCCTCTGAAGAGTAAAAATAATAAAATAAAAAAATAAATAATAAACCAAAAGACATTCTGAAGAGTAAAGAAGACACTAAAGAGCATAGACAATGCTCTTTAGTGCATAGAGAGACACTAAAGAGCATAGACAATAAATGAGACAAAGAATGACTTCCCAGTGAATTTTGTAGAAGTTTCCTCAGATTCATGAAAATCCTTCATCTGCTGGGTTCAAGATATTACTTTCAAGGAGATCTGGGAGCTGTAGCAAAAGTTAGACAAATACGGTATACAGATTTGGTAACAAATGGTTATGAAACCTCTGTATCTAAATGGAGTGATAGAAACATAGGGAATTTTTTCATCTGGAATTTACTATAAGCAAATCTTTAAAGAAAATGAAAAATAGTAGAGTGAATTGTATGATTGAAAAAGCACAATAAATGTCTTCGAAATAAAAATCTGAAGTAAAAAATCTGAAGTCAAAAAGAGACAAAGTCACCATCATTTTGGCACATTTAGAAACAGAACAGACCTACATTTACAAGTTCCTCAGAGACATCTTTTTCAGGGCTTGTATTCCCCTATAATAGACTATGCTTTCTCAATCAAGTTCAGTATCTGCCAGGGTCTAGGTTTGTGTTTGGGTAGAAAAACCCAAGACTTTGGGAAAACAACTTGACAGATTCTGCACTAGTTCTTTGAAGGTTGAAGGTAGTACTAAATTATCCAAAATAGTTACATTGAAAGCTCCCAGCAAGAGCTACAGAAAGTTCTTTTAATGCTGCTTTTAATTATAATTATAATTAATTAATGCCCCATATAAGAGGGCTAATGTCATTCAGTATCAATAACTGCAAAGTAGTACATACAGGAAAACCCAACCTTAGCTTCACTTCTTAAGGTGCTCTAACTACTTGTTACTTTTAAGAAAGAAATGATGGGTTCACTATGAACAGTTTTCTAAGGACCAGATGCAGAGATGGTTAAAAGGACAAAGAGAACATGGGGAAGTTTCTTGTGAATGGAGAAGAGACCACTTAAGTGAAGAATACTGTGGTACTGTATACACCTATGGATCCTACAAAACTACGAGAAAAGCTTCAGTCATTAGGCTGTGGAGGGAAAGAGTACAGAATAGTTTGAAAAAGTGCCTGAGCAAAGTAATGGAGGACAGTTATGTCCTCCTTAATTGTCTGGATGTATCTATACTTTCCCAGCTGTTAGAACCTTGGAAAATATAGCTTATGCCTCTCCATTTAGGCTGCATTTTTTTAGGCTTTTTACCAAAAATCATGGTGGTCAGAGGCAGGGTACAATAAAAAGCTAGTGTTCCTATTCACAATATCTCCAGAAATGTTTTACTTCACATACTGAATTGGCAAATTCAGTATTTCCTCTTTAATCAAGAGCAGGCCAGGTGCCACATCATCAGCCCACTTTTTCCCCTCTTCCAAGATACAAGGTCTGTAGGTTGTCTTGCAGAGATGGACACACTTGCCCTCTTCATTCTGTTAAAAACGAGGTGAGGGACTAGCAGTATAGCTATGAATAACTCCTCTTTTCTGGTGAAGAAAAAGGAAGGGCAGTAAGTTTAGAAAGAAAAGCAAAACATAATTCAGTACATCAACCATATATAATGAAGAACATAGAAGGAAAGGGTCTAACCACTTTAATAGATTCTTGTGACAAAAAAAAGATTAGATTTCAAGAATTTTTATTTGGGAAGACCATTTCCTGCCATGGCTTCCAAGTTGTTAGTTTACAAATTCGTTCCCTAAAATGTCACATTTGTTTCTGAAATGGCTTTGATGTGGGACATTGTCTGGTTGGATTTTTCTGTATTATGGTAGAGTACTTCATTTAAAGTAATTGCATCTTTTGATGTTCTGTGATTTTGCATAATTTTATTAGCCACGGACTAAAACCATGGAATTAAAAAAAAAAAAAAAAAGAACCTTTGTGAGTGCATCTGACTGCTAATTTTGTCTACGAAAGTTATTGGTATTTTGAGTATAATATCAAGCCTGCAATATTCTGCAATACAGATTTGTATTAAAATTGTATGTATTGAGTGCCATACAGCAAGGCTTGATCCACTTTTATGCGGTTTTTGAAATGGCAATTAAAGAGGTAATTTTTCTGACCTGCTCATCTGAAAAACAAAAAGCTATGTGGAGGATTGGAGTACTTAATAAAATACAACACGTAGGTGATTGTTCTGCAAATGAAATGGTGAAATGGCTTTTCAAATGCAGCAGACCTTGCAGAGGGAATGATTTTTAAAATTATTTAAAGTGTAGCTCTGGGTCAATAAAAAACAGAAAGATTAGTGACTGCTTAGTAAGTTAGGGCAAGAGTGTAGTGAAAATAAGTAAAACAATTGTGGTTCTCCCTGTCTATGGTGTTCTTGCAGGTGTTTTGGTATTTCATTCCTGTTTTGGTCTAAACAGTCCTAAGAAATGAAAACCAAGTTCTGTAGTTCATAGCCTTTGCAGTAAGTAAAGGACAGAAAAATCTCCAGACTCTGCTACAAAAACCCTTTAACACTCTGAAATACTTTCAAAATGTGTCTTCCTGGCAAAACAATCAATTTGTGTTTCACTCTTGGTCTTTTTACCCCAAAGGATATGGATATTTCTTAGAGCAAAATTATGTACCCAGGAGACCATCATTCTTCCATGCAAGGTAAAGTCCCACTTAGGATATACATTACGCCTTTATACCATCTATGTACTTGGGGCATCTGCATTGGGAAATTCCACAGGAGTACATCCTGAACATTTAAAGGCAATGTTTAGTGAAAATAAAAGGTGTGCTGAGGGTAGATTCAGTAGAAATTTTTTGAGTCGCCTACCCTTTTGAAATCCAGTTTATATCTTATGTTATCACCTGTGATCAGCTGCATCCCATATATAACAGCTTTGTGCATGTTTGGCAATAACCCTCTGAAACAAGTTGTTCTGGCCCCCTGTGGCTTTGCAGCAGGATGCTAATCCACCCAGGCAGAGAGTGCACTCACTTTCAAGAATCTTAGCATCCAGAGTAAGCAGCACGATTTCACACCACTAGAAAATAGATTAGTTTCTGCACATGAAATCAGGTCATTTTCTATACCTGCAGTTACATTTTGCTGTATTTGCAGCAAAAGCCTGATAACAGAGATACTGAAATGTATCAAGTTGGAAATAAAGCAAAAGCCCCTGAAGCATTGTGGTTAGTGTTACTTGTGAATAAAAAAAATTTAACTGAGAAAAAAAAGTAGGAAGATGGCCATGTCTACAGCTGAAAAAGTCTTTAGTTCTAAGAAAGGTACAGGTGCTGGAGATCTAGTCTTAACATTGATGTAGAAGACAAAATTATACATATTAGTTATGTGCAGTTTCATAAATATTTAAGTGTTCACAAGCCGTAGCAGTTCCTGTCTATAAATTTGCCAAATAAATTCATATAAAAGATATACAAATTCAGTGTGTAGCCGTTTGCTGACTTCCTAGTGAAAATATTGGCCCTTTGAAGCATTGTAAATTCTTATATCTGGGAAAAAGAGTTATTGTTTTGAAACCCTTACAATAAGGCCAACCTAGGTCAATTTATTTTGACTTCCACTGCATTTAATGGGTTTTCTTCTTTCAGCTGCCATTCATGGATTCATGAATATGAGAGGCTTGGCACTGAATTAGTAAGAAATTAGGTTTGGAGCCAACAAAAAGAACCGCAAATACACATGAAATGCTGAGTTTGACAATCTTGCCTTCTAATGCTAGATCAGATCTTTTGCTATACCAATCATCAGTTCCCAGTGAAAATGTTCTGAAACTATTCCTACTCCCAGTGAAATAAGTTAACATATATGAAAAGTTTTCTTTTCTTGTCTTCATTAGTGAAGTGTTATGCCACTTTTTCTTCTTCCTTGTCCTAAGTTGTATGTTCAACGTTCCATAAGAAACAAATCTTGCTAAGGCAAGATATTCAAGTCATATTTGGTAAGCATAGATAACAGTTTACATGGTCATAGTTTATATTGTTTATGCCAAATAGTAGTTAATTATCACCATATGTTTCATTGTTGTTTAAAGAAACCAGCTACTTCTGTTTTCACAGAAAACAAAGCAGAGGCTGGAGCATGAAAATTTAACAAGGCTAGAGCAAACATTGAAAAGCTGATGCAGTCTTCCTTATCTAGCAAATACCCTTTATAACGTTGCTCATCACTTATTAAAATTTTTGCTTCATAAAACTTTGCGAACTACAGCTTCCACTCCATAATATAAGGAAGCAAATTCTCTCCTGGCTTAATGGAGCTGCTCAAAACCTGAGACTAGGTCTTTTGTGCTGTTTAAGGAAGGAAATTTGTCACAGTTTGGTTTCTATATAAAGTTTAAAAATAGCTACAGTTCATTACAGTACTGATGTCTTCACCAGTTAAGTGTCTAGTCTAAAGTAATACAACATTGATTTTCTTCTTACTACTATATTGAATTTCTCCTTATTTGTATATGCATATAGTAAATCAGAGTCAAATAGGTAACTGCTAGAGACTTTTTATCATCCCATTCATATACCTTGAAGCAGCTAGGGTAAATTGCTATGTATTTGTTGAGGATGATTTACTGTTTGAAAGCACATTGCAAATAATTTCCAAATAATTTTCCCATCTGATATCCATCTAATATCCAAAAACGCAAAGTGTCCAGGCATGTTGATGTTAACACATTATAGCTTGCCGGCACAGGAACTGCTATGAAAAATCTCTGAGTTATCAAAATTGAGGTCAGGATAGTTTTATAATCTCAAAAGGAATAGCACATTGACCTAAATCTAACAGCTTAGTAGCAACATAATGCCCTGAATGTTTAAAACACCTTGCATTTTAGGGAGAATTAGGGTCTTTCTACCAATCCTATGTATTTTCCAGTTTCAAACTGGCAGACTAAACAGTTCATTTTCCAATGAAAGAGCAAGACTACATCAGTAAACCATGACCAGAAGACATTTTGTCTCAGAATTCTGACCAGTCCCAGTGAGGGAAATGAGGTAATCTACTTTTATTAAAGTCAGAAGGCTCCATTTGTGGTGAAGAAATTATTAAATGGAATAATCAATGACAGCTTGGGCAAAATCCAACCATTGTGCTTCAGTGACTTGGGAGCAGAGAAAGGAACAAATTTCCAAAGGCGGAGTTACTGAATGCCTTCTTTGCTTCAGTCTTCACTGCTAAAGCTGTCCCTCAGGAATCCCAGACCCTGGAGACAAGGGGGAAGGTCTGGAGAGAGGAAGATTTTCCCTCTGTAGGGGAGGCCTGGGTTAGAGACCACTTGGCCAAACCGGACATACATAAATCCATAGGCCCTGATGAGTTGCACCTGCAAGTGCTGAGAGAACTAGCAGATGGTATTGCTGGGCCACTCTCTATCGTCTTCGAAAGGTCATGGAGAAGAGGAGAGGTACCTGAGGACTAGAGAAAGGCAAATGTCACTCCAGTCTTCAAAAAGGGCAAGAAGGAGGACCCAGGGATCTACAGGCTAGTTAGTCTCATCTCTGTCCCTGGGAAGGTAATGGAGCAATTTGTTCTGGATGTCATCTCCAACACGTTGAAGAACAGGAAGTTATTGGAAGTGGTTAACATGGATTTACTAAGGGTAAATCCTGTTTGACCAATCTGATAGCATTCTATGATGTTATAACTAGATGGCTGGATGAGAGGAGAACAGCAGATGTCATCTACCTTGACTTCAGCAAGGCTTTTGACACTGTCTACCATAACATCCTCATTAGGAAACTGAGGAAGTGTGGGCTAGATGAGGGGGCAGTGAGGTGGATTGAGAGCTGGTTGTGTGACAGGACTCAGAGAATTGCAATTAATGGAGCAGGGTCAAGTTGGAGGCCTGTAACCAGTGGTGTCCCCCAGGGCTCAATACTCAGCCCAGTCCTGTTCAACATATTCATCAATGACCTGGATGAGGGGACAGAGCAAGTTCACTGATGATACCAAACTGGGAAGGCTGGCTGACACTCCAGAGGGCTGTGCCGCCATCCAGCGTGACCTGGACAGGCTGGAGAGCTGGGCAGAGAAGAACCTAATGAGGTTCAACAAAGGCAAGTGTAGGGTCCTGCACCTGGGGAGGATGAATGCCAGACATCAATATAGGTTAGGGGTGGACCTGCTGGAAAGCACGTCTGAGGAAGAGGATCTGGGGGTCCTGGTGGATAGTAAACTATCCATGTGCCCTTGTTGCCAAGAGACCCAATGGAATCCTGGACTGCATAGGGAAGAGTGTGGCCAACAGGTCAAGGGAGGTCATTCATCCCCTCTACTCTGCACTGGTGAGACCACAGCTGGAGTCCTGCATCCAGTTCTGGGTTGCCCAGTTCAAGAAGGACAGGGAACTACTGGAAAGAGTCCAGCGTAGGGCAACAGAGAAGATTTAGGGACTGGAGCACCTCCCTTATGAGGAAAGGCTGAGGGAGCTGGGACTCTTTATCCTGGAGAAGAGAAGGCTGAGGGGAGACATTATTAATGCTTACAAGTATCTAAAGGGCAGTTTGAGGGAGCATAGAGCCACACTCTTTTCAGTGGTTCCCAGTGACAGGATGAGGGGCAACAGGCACAAGCTGGAACATCAGAAGTTCCACTCAAATATGAGGAAGAACTTCTTTATGGCGGGGGTGACAGAGCACCGGAACAGGCTGCCCAGGGAGGTCATGGAGTCCCCTTCTCTGGAGATTTTCAAGACCTGCCTGGATGCAGTCCTGAATAATGTGTTCTAGGCAATCCTGCTTTGGCTGGGGAGTTGGACTAGATGATCTCTAGAAGGTCCCTTCCAACTCCAACAGTTCTGTGATTCCTTTTTTCTTTCACCACACAAAATGCCCAAACCCAAAATACATGCTGATTTTGCACTTGTGGCTGCTGGTGAAGATGGACAAAGCATACTGCATCATTGAGGATTTGTGACCACTAATCTCATCTACAGCCTCTGCTCCTGCTTCTTATTGCACAGTGAGTGAACAACAAAACCACACACTACTCCTTTGTGAGCAGCAGTGGCAACTGATTGTGTATGGGTTGCACTCTGCTATGCCATCAGCATACTGTCCCTCTGCATGGGCATCTGCACTTCTGGTCACCCTTTGCTGCTTTCTTCTGGTATTTAATTTGGTCTAAGTGGGTTATATGTTGCTGTAATCTACAGATAACAGATGCAATAAGGGCAGAAATTATTAAGATTTGAACTATCAGATTACAAAATAAAAATTTGAAAGACTGTTGAAGAATTCAAAATGGTGAGAATGTTAGCAAAGATTTCCTTTTTGCATCCCTTGTAGTAATTGTAGGGGAGAAGTCTGTTTAGTTGTTATCTCTGGTAAAGCTAGCTCTTGCTAAAGACAGCTTCTTAGGGTTTAACTCCAAACATCTTAATTTAAAGTTGAAGCAAACGCGTAAGCAGCTGTTTGAAGTTTAATCTTGTTACAGTGCTTATCTGAGAGTGTGTATATGCATTTGGTGCTCTCCAATGTTGCTATCAAGCTATGTTTCTGAGAGCTACTTCCCCCTTAAATCCTTAAATAATCTGAAGGGGACATTTCCAGAAAAAGCTGTTGATTATTGTGCTCAAGCAAGTGATGCAGGGGAGCGCCGACTTAATAGAGATGTCAAAAGAGAAAGAAGATATCATGATTACATAAAAAGCAAACTGTTTGTGTATTACAGTCTATAGGACATGAAACAGATGCCTGGTACTCAGGGCTTCTGCCATTCTTTTTCATTTTGGCCTTGGTAGTTTCTGTAGTTCCCTAGCAGTGGCATTCGACATGAGTGGCACACTCTGCCCTGTATGGAACTAAAACACCGAGTGAGCCATATTTTTATGTATCACTACTAACTTTTGATAGCACCAAGCACAGAACATGTCCCTGAACTTAATACACTGAAATAGAATTACAATAAATATGAAAATATAAATCCATGGATGAGACTGTACTGCTAGGCTGCAGTTCTCAGGTCAGAGGAATCACCCAGTGACAATATTTTTTAAACAATCTTCACTCTGATATTTCCCATCTTTCACACAGCATCTATCTTTTGCCAAACAAAATTAATTTCAAATAAAATGCCGATATCTGTTTTGAGCAACAATAATGTGCACCAAGCTCTAAACTTTAAAACAAAGTCTGTTCCAATGTTGCGAAGGTAACCAATGTATTTATACAGCAGGCTAGGGAAATGTTTACATTAAAGGAGTATATCACACCTCTTGGAAGTGAAAAAAGCAGTTTTCTCAAAAAAGAAAAAAGGTAGGAAAGAAAATAATCAAACCATTTTAAATGGAAACAATATGGAAATTTAGATGAAGTTGGCAACTGTATGGAGATTATAATTGCAAATTACAGGATCAAATATCTTCTATTTATGCAAAGGGGTTTGCTCTACATATCTGAAAATGGAGGTGAATGGGACACATTCACAGTAAGGCAAAATTATACCAAATGTGCTACAGCATAATTAAAATTCCTGTTATTGTTAAATGCTTTAATATGTGATTGTGTAACAGCAGTGCTTTGAAAATTTGCATCTAACTGAAACTCAGGAGCCTGACAAGGAAATTGTTATGTCCCTGGCTTACATACATTCCCAATTCTTACTCAGAAATGTGTATATGAGAGGCTGGTTAACTTAAAATCCAGCATATTGAAAAGTCTTCCTCTTTTTTTTTTTTTTTTTTAATTAAGACTTGCTATTCTTTTAATTAGTCTGGGTGCCTGTGTGATCTCTCAAAAACTACTGGTGGCCTATCAGAGACATGGCTAAAGTGAAAAGGAGCAGCAAGGAGTGACCTGTCTTGGGGCTTTTCATGGGTGCAAAGCCACTCACAATACCCCAGATTGCATTTTTGGTGATTTGGAGTGGATGGAAATGTTTGAGTGATGGGACCCGGCCTATAGGAGTACTTGCAGTATGGCAGCTGCCATGTTTCTGCTGGAGGTGAACGCTGCATGCCCAAACGTGGTACAAGCACACTTTGGGACATCATCTGCCTCCTTTCCCTCCCCATCAGCATCCCCTGCTTCATGCTTGCCACTACATGACCACTTTTTGGGAGCAGGGATGGCCAGCTGGACTGTGCTGGCAGCTGGTGACTTAATTAAGCTGGTTGAGTGGAAACCAGGGGTAGAAACTAGAGCAGGGTGTGAGAGACTGGAGGGGTGGCACCATTTCTCCTCTTTGCTTTTGCATGGCTGTGTGGGTTCTAGCATATTGGTCTGAGACTTCATCCAGGATAGGAGAATTGGGATAGAAACTATTTAAGTTGAGCAATGTGGGTTAGGAGAAGTGGCAGAAGGTGTCTTTCACATCTCTAGTAACAAGTGCCTGAGTAAACCAAGCCTGTAGCTTGCGGCAAAGGCCATAAAATGCAACACGTGCTTTTGGGCATAGGCTGAAGATGTAGATGTACTGGAGGAAAACACAAATAGAGGCAAAATATAATTTCTACTGCCTTTCCCAGGTTCAGTAAAAGTACTTTCCTTTTCCTTAGTTCTTACTTCTGGTAAAAGGATTGTACTGTGTGGAGGCATTTGCAAAGCATGAGGCACTCGAAAACCATAGGCAGTTCAGAGGATAAAGTGAGCCCTGTCCTGATTTGTTTTCCAGCATGGTCAGAGAATGGGATTATAAATTCAGAATTGAGTAAGGGGGTGGAGACAAGTTTTTTTTGCCAAAGGATGGTCTTATGAAAATATCAGTAGGAATACTAGATCTCAACAAAGTCATTGAATCTTACTGTAGAAAACAACTTCAAAAGAAAAACTGGCTTAATGGTCTCATATGCTCTTCACAAGGAGCATGACACATATTTAAATGATTGCATGGGTGGAGAGAGGAGCCAAGCTGCTCCCATAGCAAAATCTGAACAGATGATTAACATTTCCTCAGGTGAGGAGTAGTAACATTTGAACACTATTAATAATGTTACAATTGCCATTGGCACTCAATTCTTAAGCTGATAACAGTTATGTTACCATTATCAAATGGCACTTATAAATACAATGTAGTTTTGGTGTGGAGCAGCTTTTTTTGGTTGTTGTTTTGTTGTCGTTTTTGATTAATTTTTTTTTTTAATTTTCAGTCAAAGGGTTTTAATTTTGTACCTAATTAAGACAAAGAACACTACCTTTGAAAAGAATCATTTATCTATTTTTTTTTGATGGCTTAAGGGTAAGCAAGAGAAATACTTGTGATGGTAGTAACAAATTTGTAACACTCGAATAAAGCAAATAATGCCTTTTACCTAATGGTGAAAGAAGTTATGGGACAAAACAATATGTTATGGAGAATGGATTGTTCTTTGCAGTATGGTTTTGAAGTGAGTTTTCCATATTTCTTCCTGCATGTCATGTCTCTTCCAGTTTTCCTAGGCATTTCAGTCACAAAACATCACTTACATACAGTCTGTGATGTCTGTATTAAGTACATTTAGAGCAGGAAGTTCGGTTACTATTAAAGACTGTGGAGGAGTTAAGGCACACCCTTGTTTTCTCCCTTTATGATATACTGAACATTTACAAACCTGAGTGAACAATTCTAGAAGACTCATAAATACATCATAAGGAATTTATTGTGGGATAAGAGACATCACACACATCCTGCTTGCTTGGAACCTACATTTCTTAGAGGAGCTTTAATTTTTTTAAAAAAAAAACCTTGCTCAGTCTAAAGCATTAAATACTCTTTAATTAACAATTGGAATTTATTATCGTGTTGTTAGCTGTTACCATTTGCAGATGGTAGGGCTATACTATTTATATAGATAGACAGGTATAGATATATGGATAAATAAAAGGAGCAATATTTCATATAAATGAGACAGAATCAAATCTACAATTTAGAAAATAACTGTGAATGGGTTTTGACCATTTCTTTACATGATTTTAGTGCCTGACTATGCAAAAAAGGCAGCTGCTTAACAAACATAATAATAAACTCGATCCCAAAATTGGAATTTTTCTTTCTAAATTGTGAGCTTGAGTGAGTGTTCTTGTATGCAGAAGGACAGGCAAACTGCAGTCCTGAGGTCTAATAATTCCTTTCTCATTTCCTTGGAGTTAGTAGATAAATATGCCCCTCTGCAGACTGGTTTATGTTAATAACACCGGAGGGTTTGGCTTAAATGAATTATAAGACATAATGAATTAGCAGTTTTGTGCCTTGACCTGAAATTCTGTTATTTCATGGTATTTGAAGTTATAAAATTATTGGTTTTATAATTTAAAAAAACCAAATCTGATACAACTTCAGAAAATTTAGAAATACATTTTAGGTAGTAAAGAAGTTACATTTTATCTCAGTCAAATTATCAAAATATCTTTGCATGACTGCATAATCTCTGTTGCACATTGCTTTGCTTTGTGTTGTTCAGTGGTGCTTAAGATCAAAATAGTATATATCTAAAGGCAAAACTTTTTATTTTAGGTTGAAACCGCACTCCTAAGACAGTGTTACTATGGCAAAATATTATTTACACAGGCATCTTGCTCAATATACAATACGCAGGTGCCTTGTTTAGAGGTGTCCTGTTCAATATATTCATCAATGACCTGGATGAAGAGATAGAGTATACCCTCAGCAAGCTTGCTGATGACACAAAACTGGGAGGGGTGGCTGACACACTGGAAGGCGGTGCCACAATACAGTGAAACATGGACAGGCTGGAGAGTTGGGCAGAGAGAAACCTTATGAGATTCAACAAAGGTAAGCATATGGTGCTGCTCCTGGGGAGGAATAACCCCATGCACCAGTACAGCTTGGGGGCTGACTTGCTGGAGAGCAGCTCTAAGGAGAAAGACCTGGGAGTCCCGGTGGATAACAGGGGGATCTTATCAATGCTTTTAAATACTTAAAGGGTGGGTGTCAAGAGGATGGGGCCAGTCTTTTTTTCAGTGGTGCCCAGTGACAGGACAAGAGGTAACAGGCACAAACTTGAACATAGGAAGTTCCATCTCAACATGAGAAGGAATTTCTTTACTTTGGGCAGCCTGCTCTGGTGTTCTGTCACCCTCAGAGAGCTGTGGGAGTCTCCATCTCTGGAGATATTCCAAACCCACCTAGACATGCTCCTGTGCAACATGCTTTGGCAAAGGGTTTGGACTGGATGATCTTCAGAGGTCCCTTCCAATCCCTATCATTCTGTGACCTTATTCTAGGTAAATAGTTTGTGTGCTTGTCTGGGTCATGTCTTTCACAGTGTTTTAGAATGTTTTTCTGTTACTCTACACTGTGTTTCTGTTCGAGTTAGGGTTTTCTGGTTCATCTTGTTCAGGTGACACCACCTAGAAGAGCACTGGCTTTGGGCGCTTTTCTCCATTAGACAAACACTTCTGCAAATGCAGATTATAGCCGTCAGGTAAATAAGATGATGTCCTAGACGGTCTAGTACTCCAGAGAGCTTTGTGTCCAGATAATAGACACCTGAGGGACAGAAAACACAGTCTCCACACAAGTATCTTTTTAAAATACTTTAAAATTATTGTTTTAATTTACAAATTAAATTGTAAAAAAAAATCTTACAAGTTTAATTGTATTTAACAATTGCAAATTCTTCAGGCACTGACACTCTGACACCTATACGTAATCACCTACAGAGGTTGGAAATGGGAAAAGGTACATCTCACTGGAATGCTGGTTCACCTAGTCATGATCTGGTCCCTAATACTTTTATTTTTGTCTCTCTCTCTATGTCTTTCTGCTGTTTCTGGGCCCTTCTGGTAGATCCCTAAAAGCAAGAGAACTGAAAAGTTCTCTTTTTTTCTCTGATATAAACACACAAGTTTGGAAGAATATAAACTTCTGCTTCAATAGTGGGCGTTTGTCAATATTTCATGGAGTGTTTTGGGGGTGTGGGTTGTTCTCTTTTTCCATTTCCTTAAGGATTGGTAGTGTTAGAAATCAACACAGAAGATTTTCTTCTTTATTGAATGATAGATAGGCTCCTATTTCTGAAAGTTTTTCCGTTGAAATGTGATAGGAGTCAGTAGATGACTAATAACTCAGGATATTTGTTTGCTTAGCACATCTGGGTTCAGGAGCTTTACCCTAACATCCATTATAGACTGCATTTCCACTAATCTCCAGACTGACCTGCAACAGTAGAAAACAAACTCAGCCTTCCAGACCTCCCAAAATTGCTTTTGTATGTTAGGACCCAAAGGGATTATCTGCAATGCTGCAAAGAATCCCATCAATAGTTATTATATTTCACTGAGTTCGGATTAAGTTAATTTCTTATTTTTAAAGTTGCTATGTATCTACCCTAACAAAAGAGAGGCTTAAATTCTTCATTTTAAATTTGAAAAATGTTTCATATATAAAAATAAAAAGCAATATGGTCTTTCGCAGTGAGACTCCCCCTTGGCTGGAATAAGGCCCAAACTGTCTGGCACAGTGGTGGCGGGGCAGAAAATGTGATGAAAAACTATGTTTTCTTATCCTTTCTGTATTCATGGTGAAAACTCTTTTTTTCCCCTCTCATATCTCTTTCCACAGAAGTCTTGCTGGTTTTACTACTGGGCAAATTGAATATACCAGGAGGCTGACCCCACTTTCCATCTTCTCTAGGAGTTCACTTTGGTTCTCCTCTGAGCATCACTTAGCAAGCTTCTTGTAGTTTAAAGATCTTTTCTGCTGTTGACAGTGTTTTCAAGACTGTCCCAACACTTTATAAATCATCAGAAAGATTCACCAGATTTGCATCTTGTTAAATTGACGATCTCTAGCTTGCCATTTGTTCTTTGTGGAGCTCATGTGTGACATAATGATCATAAAAGTGCCTTCTCTGTCATTTTCTAAAACTTCGTACTCCTCTTTTCCTACCCATCCTTGTCAGGAAGTTGTGAAGTTATAATTTATAATCTCAGCCTCAAGGTACTATCTGATATTAACATGAATTATTAGCAAACTTTCAAACAGAATTTTTGCTTTAACATGAAAAAAAAAACCATGTAACATGCAGAATGCACCTACCCAAAGTATCTCCTACAAAAATGTTCACCCCTGCATTTCCAGCTTTATTGTTAGAGATGAAGTTAATGTAGTCTGTCACTGACTTAAACATTTTTGATTTAATTAATTAAATTCATAATTAGGTAGTTTAATTTCACTGCATTGCTAACATTTCTGAAGTGCAAATATACTTATGACTTAAGAGCTAACCAGAGTACATCACTGTATGTTTTATAGATTCTAACAGAAAGATGCTAACCAACAGGCCCAACAGATGGGTCAGTTTCCACCTATGATGTTTATTTGCCATCTGTAATAACTCATGATACTGTGTTTTGGTTTTGTTGGTTTTGTTTGGGTTTTTTTTTGTTTGGTTTTTTTTGGGTGGGTAGGGAGGTCATGGCCATGTTTAATGGAAATTAAATACAAATTCAGCTCATGAATTAGTTACTATATTTTCAAGTCCCTAAAATTTGGAGCAAATAAACTGCAGATACTAGAAGACACATGTCTGGGTAAGAAATATCAAATACTACTTTTTTTAAAATAGCAGCTAGGATATTTTTGTTCTTTTAACTAGTTGGTTTTTAATCCTTGCTTTCAGGCATAACCATCAAAGCTGATAAAGCCTTACATTTATTGATGCTACCAAAACCAGTGCAAGCATTGACAAAGTGAGGCCCTTAGTCATGCAAACACCAGGGACAATTAAATTTCAATGGTAGTGAGTCTTATTACTGAAAGGTTCATTTTCCAACTGTTTTCTAGCTCACTGCTGGAAGGCTGGAATGACTGAATTAAAACTGCTTGTAATCTTGAAATGATGCATGTTTTCTCTCCTATCTGGTCATAGAATACTCACTAGAGACTGAGATGCTTCAAGGATATTAGCAGATTGACACTGAAAATTGATGTATCACACAGCAAATCTGTAATAACCACTGTACTTGAATAATATAGGGAATCATAGTTGCAGGCAAGGTCGTAGTTTTTTTATTATAAAACCATCAGCTTACTAGTGTTAATTTACTTTTGTGTTACAGTGGGTTAGAAAGGCATAGTCTCTAAAGAGAAAGGGGTTCCTGTTAGTAATTGTTAATGGCTTTATCCCACTGGGGTCACTGGCTCACACAGTAGGTGTCTTTTTGGCATTTGCTTCTTGTAGGAATTGGCCAACTGTTATGGTGAAGGTCTATCTCATGTAAGATTATTAAATCTATACATCCTTCCTGATGTATCAAAAAGTGTTCAGGGATAGATTTCTAATAGCTTGAATCTGTGTGCAAGTGAAATGGAAAATTTTAGAATGGAATTTCAGTGATTCTCGGGCTGCAACCTGCTAGAAACACAAAGTCTGCCTGCGGTGGGTACGGTGTTTCCCCAGGAATAATTTTGTGGCCCTGGTGGTACATGTGTGTGACCAGATTTAGGGATAGGTTAATGCACTTTTTAGGGCATTTGCCTTTTGCAAATATCTAGAGTGGTGGCATTTGTTGTCCTGGAGATACCTCTTTAGTGCAGCTCTGCAGTTACAGGTAAGAACTATCTATTTCCTATCAAATTCTCTCTGTACAATTTTTTGATGGAGTTCGATATAAATATTGAGGTGAGGGAAGTGTAAGACAGTAGGACTCTTACCTGCTATGTAACATGCAGCTGGACACATTTTAGGGGAAGTCGTGTTAAAAAAAGGATTGTGCATTAGTCCTTCAAAACAAGTAGACATATATCCTGCCATATGCACAGGAACAGGAGATTATGTAAAGAAGGCAAAGGTATACCTGGGAAAAGACCTTTGCATTCCTGCTCTGAAAGACATACTTTTGTTTGACACAAGAAATGGATAAATTATTCAAGAATAATTAATCTTCTAGAGATATTTCCCATGTACTGCAACCAATGGTATTGAATTTTTTAACCCCTATGATTCTGAATTTATGATAGTCAAAAAGAACCCGATGTGAGCAAATTCACCCTGTGTATTTGGATATTGCATAAGAGATAAAAACTCTTCAGTTACTTCAGAGAGATTATGCCAAGTTTGTACAATATTTTGGATTTCAGAGATATAACCATTCTCTAAAATTATACTAATACAGATTTATTGATGCCTATCAGGGTAAATTAAAGCATTAATTAGCATTAACCACTTTTTTTCTTAAGGACACAGTAGATGTAAATTACCTTATCAATCTATTAAACTTGCTGTTTTCTCTACAGTGTACACCTTGCAATGACATCGCTGAGACTAAGATTAGAGCATGTAATGAACAAAACCACATGAACTTTTGCCTAGCTGCTATAGATGGAGGACGTTGAGTGTAATTTTTTGTGTGTTGTTTTGGTTTGTTTTGTCTTCTCTTCTAGTTTCATATAAAAACAGTCTCTATTGGCTGAAATGTACTGTCAACCAGATGGCTTTGAAGTTATTCTGCACATATGAAGTAGTAAAGAATTGTGTACTTCTGAATGAATCATTCACTTTACAATATAGGCTCAGGGATTAAGTACCAGGTTTTTGTTTGTTTGTTTGTTTTGGTTTTTGGTTGATTGGTTGGTTGTTGGTTTGTTTTCTTTTTTTGGTGGGAACTACGTGGGGTTATCTCTCACCATTGCCTATTTCTATAGTCTAAAGCAAAATTAAATAATTGTTTTGGGTTAAAGACCTGAGGAAATATGAGGCATAGCAAAAATGATTCTGTGAAAATTAACTTCATGGTATTTGTGCTCTTCAGCTTGTCAGGATGAATTGGCATGAAAAAGAACCACAACTAAAATGTCTAAATGAACAAATGTAATCACTTAAACTCAGACACAAAATACTCCATGCTTACATAGCCAAGTAGAAGCAAAGTGTTTGTTTAAATGACCTACCACACTAGGGTTCAGTGGGCTTCTTGGTTGTGTCTATCACGTTGTCCTTCCTACAGAGTACAAGGGCAGGGTTATAATGTGCCCAATTCAGATAAAAGTTGTCTAAACAAGCAGGGCACAGGCAAATTCTATCTTCTGTAGTCTGCACCAGCTACTTGCTAAACTGTTACTGAAAAGCAGATAATAAACCCATCCACATACAAGCCAAAGAAATAAAGGGAGTTCAGTTACTTTACCCACATCTATTTCTTTAACATATACCATGCAGCTTATAATGTTGACTAACAAAATCAATTTTGCAACCAGAAATTACCTGTATCCTGTTATAAAGAAATTATTACCTACATGCTTCCAAGTCTGTATCCTGTATTTGCTTACTCAGGTATAAACTGTGAAGAACTGAGGCAATTGTCAGTGTTAGAGATTTATAGAAACCAATAGACAATGGCAGCATCTTACAAGCAAGTCTTGTCAAGACAGGCTATTTTAGTACAATCTATTTTATCTAGTATCACTTAACCACCTCAGCTTCATCAAACTAATAGAAAATAAGATTTACTTGTCCTTGTTCTGGTATATTCTCCAAATCTATTTTAGCTCCACTATCACTTTTAAGGTTAAAATAGGTAAGTCTTAATTGAATCTTGTGGTTACCATTTTTATTGATTTTAAGTTTTTAATATACAGTCTTTTAAGATGAATGGAGGAGAAAACTGGTTAATTTTAGTGTGTAATCTGACTTAATAACAGTATTTTATTCCTAGCAGAGGTTTTAGACCGAAAATCAGCTTAGAGTTGGTGATTAAAGTAAAAAGGTACCAGTTACTTCTGCCTTTTGTAATGTTTTCCTCTTGGAGTTTGTTAATATGAAAAGTGGAGGAAAAAAGCTTATTTTCAGTGTGTCATAAGGTTTGTTGTTTTATGCAGTTATATGTCATGACCAGGAGACACTAGGATTCTTTTTCGTGCTGTAGCTTTTAATAGTAGCTTTTAATATGTAAGCAACAAATGAGAGCTTCCCTGGACTAAAGCCACAAAAGTCCCTTTGCCATCAACATGGGTTACTCTTTTGACATTTTAGCTTTAAATCTTGCCAAATACATATGAAAGGATAAGCTACCTGATTGTTGATTTCACAGAATCACAGAATGGATGGGAAGGGACCTCTGGAGATCTAGTCCAACCGCCTTGTCAAAGCAGGTGCACCTAGAGAAGGTTGCACAGGAACATGTCCACGTGGATTTTGAATGTCTGTAGAGATGCAGACTCCACCACCTCTCTGGGCAGCCTGTTCCAGTGCTCTGCCACCCTCACTGTAGTTTTATACTGTAGAAACATGGTAAACTACATTGTTTGCTTTGTAAACAATTTACTAGACTGAATTTACTAGGCTCATGAGTGAGATTCTGGTTCAGCCTTGCCAGGGTTTTTGATTGTTTGTTCCTAATTATGTGGATGGCAAGTCAAACCAGATTGACATCCCCTTCTGACACTTAAAGGCTTAAACCATCCACAGATTGCTCTTGTAGCTATCAGGGCTATGGATAAGCAAACCATGTTGGCTACTGGGTAAACATTTAAAAAGTAGCCTAGTGGAGTCCCACCAGATAGATTATCCTCGAAAGACATTTGTGAGAAGTGTGTTCCAAAGGGGAGTGTGTGCACATGAAGAGATAAAGATGTTAAATAGGAATTGACAGGAGGAAAAAAGGCAGCAGACATCTCTAAGGTGTGATGGAGAAATTTGCTGAGAGTACCCTTTGAGGTAATGTTTAAAATAATTGATTTACTGGTAGAGTAAGCATCCTGCTACTGGATTTGTGGCAGAAAAGTGGAGATCATAAATCATATTAAGTGGGGCTTACAAGAAAAATCATTGGACAAAGTAGTACAAAATCAATAAAAGCAATTCAGTCTGCAAACAAACAACATAGCAATGAGGGAGAGAAAGCACACAGCAGAAATACTGCTCCTTGTTAAAGGAAACTGCATATAATGGAGTTTCAGAGGGAAGACTGGCCCTGCTTGGCCTCTTTGTGAGAAATGTTGAAACCGCTTTAGATCACGTCCTTTCCAGCCAGCTATTATACTGTAAAGGTGCTAGGATTTTCTAAGTAATGGTAATGCTGGCAGACATTGGACTCTCTTAAGAGGGAATATACTTCTCCTGAATTGTATGTATAGACAGCTAAGACACACTGTTAGCAAAACCGTTCTGTCATGGCCCTAATACAGCACCAGTGTAGGTGTAACAAAGCCTCTGTGTACCACTTCTCTCTATCTAGTTCACCATATTATGCTTTTGTTTTGAAGAGGGATTACAGAATCAGGTCACTATAGTTGCCCTGGATTTTTCGCTACGGAGAGGAAATGCTGCCTGCATTTTGGAAGCCTGCAGGTTCTCAAGAAGCTCTGGGACTACTTGTGGCACTGTTGGCTCAATGTCAGGCACAAAGCTCTTGGAGTTACACTCCGAGGCAGTGATGCAGCAGCTGGAGGAGGAAGGGGGAATAAAAGCTGAGGTCAACAAGGACTGGAAAGGCTTCTGGAGGCATAGAGCCAGTGGGCAGTACTTTAAAATGACTGAGTCTCTAACATTTACCTTCCCCATGGTATCTTGCATGCTTTAATCCTCTGGGGCTTGTGTGTTCATTTTTATCCATTTTTTCTCTACTAAGACATAATTGCTTACTCAATACAATATAATAACACTATAGAAACCCATTCCTTTGCAATAAAGAAAATTTTCCCCATGAATATTTTTATCCAAGAGCACCATTTAAGAAATGAAAAATAAATTAAAATTATATTGAGTCTGAAATATAAGGTGAGGGATATGTATAACATGTAATAGGAAGGAATAAAAAATGTTTTCTTAAAAGTAACAGGGATTCCATTACTATAAAATAGATGGAGAATTTGACAGTATTCAACATGTTGAATGTTAGATGATTCTGCATGTACCCTGCTAGTAATTATTGCCATGATCAAAGCATTCAGTTAAGCTTCATATGGAATTTCCAAAGGTGCATGTGGAAAATAGTCCCCCAAATTAGCAAATCCCAAGAAAATGCAGATATCCCATGTCCTTGTATTGTGAAAATTCCAGGTGTTGGTTGTTTCTTGCATGGACACAAGGCCTTTTGAAAATGGAGCTAGAGGTTACAGTACCTCAAAAGGAGAGCCTAGGATCTCTCTGTTTAAATTTGAGGCTCACAACTGCACTGGCATAGGCCCAACATAGTAATCTGGTGTTTGTACTTGTAGTTAACACCTGAAAGTTTTGCAGAATTTTCTAGAAAACAAAGGATTTACTGCAAAATGTGACAGATGCATACAAAACCTGATATGATTAAAACAAAAATTTAATACTTCCAGTTGAGCCGAATCTTTACTTCCCAGCAGCACTTAAAAGTGCTATGCTTCTCATCTAATAGTTAAACCATTTCCTCCCTGGGTTTTTCTGCCATTTTAAATATAATCATAAACCTAATGTCTTCAACCAAGAGAAGTGACAATAACTTTTCATTGTATTGGCTAGATTAAAACTATTGGCTAAATTATAAAGAAAACATTAATAAAAAACCCCACCATGTCAGATGGACACTGACTTTTCCTGAGAAGCAGCTAAGACAGCTGAATATATGCGGGAAACCAGGCGGTCGCTGCTTACAGGAGAAAGATGAAAACATCTTGCTTTGTGAAGGCTTTTGTATGAAAGCACATTTGAGCTTGAAGTTCCAGCTTTGAAGACACTAGATCCAAAGTGTATCAACACAAAGATTCAGGAAGTGGTAAAGGTTGTGTGCTGGTTTTGAAGGTGAAATTTCTCTCTTTTGTGCTGATGGACTGTCATTTTATATTCCCCTAACCTTTCTCCAAAGTACTGGTTGAGCAATTTCACAGGCACCACAATTAAGGTCCATTATTAAATGACTTAGAAAGGAATAATATTTCAGCTTTAAAAAGTGACAAAGTTACTGAAGGCCCAGGGTGTTAATGGCTCTTTCTCTGACTAGGTTTTTGTGTTGATTAGGTCTTTAATAGAGCACTGCATTTGAAAAATGACACGACTTGTCTGTAGCAAGCAAAAAGGTTATTTGCTGAGGCTTCTGGACATAATCAAGATTTTGTGACTCCATTTGACTTGTAGTTTCTCAGATAAATGCTCGGGTAACTCTATGGCAAAGACTGTCCCTAAATTTATAAGCAGTCATAAAGCAGAATGCTTACTCTGCTTCCAGGCTCATGATATTACCTGCTATTTGGAAATCATCAGCAGAAAGCAGAGGTAGCAAAACACTGCTACATTACAAAAATGGAGATAATTGCATGCGTGGGTTTGTTTAATTTAAAAAAAAATAATCCCCTAGGACCTCCAAGGACAATCTCAATTAAAGGTAACTTGCTGTGAAAAGGACTAGGTCAGGTACGACAGGGCATTATCACCCTTTTCAATATGTTCAATATGTTTAGGACTTCAGAATTTTATGTACATTCAGCAGAAAGTACACTAGGAACAATTGAAACAATTGGTTTTGTTGAAAAAAAAATATTGGAATATTCTTAGAAAAAAAATATCTTAAGTTTAAATACAAGCCAAAACTGAATTCATTTCTTCAGAAAGAAAACTACCTTAACTGCAAAAGACCATGTTTTAGAAATGTATGTGTATTCTTTGTAGGTAAAACTGGCTATGCATGTAAAAGTGAGTAAAAAAAGATAGTTCCTATTTTTTTACCAAAGATTGACTGGACCAGTTGGTGAGGCAGAACAGGCACCAACAGTTTGATATTCACTGGCAAGTTTTTTCTTCCCAAGAGGAACTGTTCAGTGTGGGATCTTTGTCAAAGTATTTTTTTCCATCAAATCCCACTCCAAGTTTCTCTTAGTACTGTCAGTCCCAGAGAAAACGGCAGAAAATCTTCATTGACACAATTTACCTGAGAAGACGCTGCAGTTGGAAATCACTTAGGTGAGGGAAAAGCAAAGTTCTAAGCTGCTTCTTGTTCTTAATCAGTGTGTCCCACATGCAGGATACTTGTCACGGTGATCTTGACATTGACAGCACATTAAGAAAATACTAAAAAAAAATAATAATGGTACACATTACTTTGTTGACAGCCTTCTGTCTTAGGAGCTGGCAATCAGCTCAGTGCACTTGGTGCAAGGCCCTATAATCTCTCTGATGATACTTCAATGAAATTTCTGGGATCTTGCTGGATTCAATGTAACATAATTCATGGAGTGAAATGTTACATCTTCTGGTGATGTGTGAAATGGATTTTGCCCTGGTTTGCCCTGGCCAGGTGACCCTGTCAGTAGAGCCTGTCAGCTCCAGGGTTGTCCCTGTTGGAAGCTCCAGCACTCAAATCTGAATGGACACAAGGTCTGACATGTAGTTCTGCCTCTGCAGGGGAGCTGTGACTGCATAATATAGAGAAACCACAACAGGCACGTGGTGCCTGCTCATGAGAATAACAGAGGAACTCCAGCTCAATCTATCTCACACGTTACCAAATGGTCCATCTTTGTGTGTGTAAATATCCAGCAGTGAGTCCTTTGGAGTAACACCTACTATTAGTATTAGTTGTTACAGTACAGAAATAATCTCGGAAATTTAAATTAAATATACTGTTATTTTGCCATATTTTCTTCTCCCTCCCAAAACTTACTTGATCTAATTTTTATGCAAGACTATTTTATATAAAAACCTTGTTAAACTGAAAACTGCTAGCAGAGAAATGTAGCAGATGACTTGCTGATTTCAACAGTGCCGTCATGATTATGATGAGTATTTCTCCTTTGAGATTAAATAGCCACATCAGAATTTTAAAATCATAAATGAAGGTGGGGCTCTGTTTTGATTTTTAGCACGAAGGGCGCTTTATTCTGAAATCTTCTAACATCCATGTTTCATGTGACCTTCCAATGTGATAAACAGTTCAATTAACTGCTTTCCTGAAAGTCATTCAACACAAGAACAGAGCACTCATCTCTATCCCATCTCATTTCCATAATCCTTTTTAACACCTAATGCATAATAGAAGAAAAAAAAAAAATCAAACAATTTAGCTAGTCATATCGCATTCACTCCTGCCTTCCTCCTTCTTGATCTCATCTTGCTGTTTTGCAGGGATGATTTACCCTCTATCCACTATGAGCGCCCTATGCTTTAATTACTTTAGCAGGAACTTAACAAAGATATGAATAATCCAACAAAAAGATAGTTCCATTCCTACAGCTACTTCCTTTGTTGTCAGGGTTCTAAGTGGTGTTCTTGCTGATGTTAGAAGGAATTTAAGGAAACAATAATCCCAAGATAAAACCTCTCTGCCATAAACACTAATTTACTACAACTTTTAAAGGGAAAACATATCTGCTTCCTTATTAATTACATTACATGACACCAAAGGAGACACTTAATATTTACTTTAATATGGAAATAAGGCCAGAGGAATATTGGGCAAGTCCGTTCTCCAGGATAAAGCTTGTCTTTAAACATCATGGTATTTTATTCATAATCATCTTAATTTTTGTTATTTAAAGATGTTAAAAATAAGTCCACAAAATAGTTTGAAACATACATTCAAGGAAGAATCATCTGATGTACGTAATAAAATTTAAAAGTCATCAAGAGCAAGAAAGTTATTTATTTTTTAATATGAAACAAAACTTGATTACAAATAGTTGAGATTTATGCTAACAAGCAGAGGCTTCTACTTAGAATCATAGAATATCCTGAGTTGGAAGGGACTCATGAGGATCATTGAGTCCAACTCCTGACTCCACACAGGTTAACATAGAAGTTAAACCTTCTATCTAAGGGCATTGTCCAAAGGCAACGTTGAACACAGACAGGCTTGGGGCCGTGACCACTTCCAGTAGAGGGGAGCTTGTTCCAGTACTTGACTACCATCTCAGTAAAACAACTTTTTCCAAATATCCAATCCAAACTTCCCATAATGCAACTGTAAATGTTTCCCTTGTGTCTCATCATTGAACATCAGAGAAAGGAGATAAGCACAACCCTCTCTGCTGCACCTCTTGAGGACATTGTAAACAGCAATGAGGCCCCTCAGTCTCCTCTAAGCTGAACGAATATCATATCCTTATCTTTCATAAGTCATGACATCTATTCCTTTTGTTATCTTTGTTGCCCTCCTCCTCCACTACACACTGTATATGCTAGAAGAGTCAATGCTTTTGCAGTCTGAGGTATTTTGTTCAGTTTGGTTTGGGTGGAGTCTTTTACCTGCCCAGCAGGATGGGCAGGTAAGCAAAAAAGCAAAACTTGTTCTAGTAATGATCATTTTGCCCTTGAGGCCCTGCAAATGATGTGAAATGCATGAAATATTTCACTGCATACAAAAAGAATATTCTGAAGAAAACGTGTGTGTTTAATTATATCTATGCATCTCTATAGGTACATCTCTAGATATGTGTTATATCATATAAAATTTGGTCTATAATTTGGTCTATTCCCTTTCTCTTTTTTTTTCTTACTTCCAAATTTTTCCAAACCAAGATAGTGCTGTATAATATTTATCAGCAATCATGTTTCTGTAGAAGGATTTATTTTTTCAAATATGTTTTAAAAAATAAAATCAAAGAATAATTCCTGAAAGTGGTGATATTGTTTAGATTAGTTAGCTAAATTCAAACCCATTGATCTCAGTCGAGAAGGCTGGCAGTCTTGAGGAAATTTACACTTATTCTATTTTTGTTAAATACAATTCCTTTATAAGGTCATGTGTAAAACAATGAATACTAACAAGCATCTTAAAACACCAGTCCACACTCTATTTTACTGTATTGCTTAACTTCTATAGTATTGCTTACTGTTTGTATTCTGTTATCATTCTTAAGAAAATTGATAACAAAGCAAACTATCAGGGTTTTTGGGTGGTTTGTCAGCATCACTAAATTTTAACCACATCTCTGTGTTCTGAATATTTTTTGGGAGGTCTTCTGATCTGCTGAGTCTTAGCTTATGTTACAGGTCACACAGGTGAACTACAGCTTCTGAGTAAAAACAAGCTGAATTCATCTGTTATACACTAGTTTTAAACAGACATTGATAATTAATCATCTCAGGAAATTTTAAATCTTTAACTTGAAGTTGTTTCTGTTATTTCTTTATTATAGACTATACTAACTGAAAAAAAACCAAACACAAAAGGCATTTCGTACTCCTCCCAACATTAAGAAATGAGAAATGCTGTATTGTGCATTTAGGTAAAGAAATCAAAGGGGTTCTTTTGTAACAACTATTAAGTTTAAGTTGGTTCTTTCAACAAAAAAATTGCATTAAGGCAAAAACTTCTTTTGTTCTTCAGCTTATGGTTTCTAGGATTTAACTTTCTTAGATTTACAACTCTGAAAAGTCCGTGCTTTGCTTTCTAAGTTACAATGTCTCTGATATCTCTCTTGAAGATTGGTTCAAGATCATCCTGGCAGATCGTCACTCATGATTTCCCCCCCTCCTATTTGCCTACATTTGCCATCATTCTGAAAATACCACCATTTTGTGCCACAATTGAATACTGAATATCACACTTGTTTATCTCTCTTTCTTCATCGTCTCATATGGGCTATATCTGAATCTCGTGTTTTATTCAGAACATTTTAAGGTGTGGATTTTTCCTAGGCATTGCATAACTAAAACTCAAGACTTCTTATCTCACAATTTCATGCTTGCAATATCTTCTTTTCTGGCCTCAACGAAGACAGTCAGGGTAGTGCTGGGAAGCAAGCACTATATGAATTTAATATAAGTAATTTATTTAATTACTGAATTCAACTCTGGAAAATTCTAATTTTTGCTACAACTCAGCAAATGACTGAGAAAACTGCAGAGATGTTATTATTATTTTTTATATCCAGTTAGAATTTAATTGTTTCTGTCCTATGCTAGCCTATACAGGTGTTATTCTCTTTATAACTTCTCACAAAAACAGATTTCTTGGTTGTAGAGCATCAAGCATAAAGATCTTATGAAATGCGTGGGCATGTATGGACACTAGTGTTTAGCTGAGGGTACAAGAGCAGCATTTCTTACATTAGGGTATCTGTTTCCACAAAGGTGAACCTTCAGTCATTTTCTTGTCTGTTACTGGCATTTTAACTGGAAGCACCAAGAGAGATGAAAGCTGGTGCAATTTACAGCTGCACTATTGCCACTCTGAGAATCATTATGGCACATACATAATTGACAAAAACCTGCATGCTACAACAAATTTGTGACACCCCAAAGAGCTGAATGGTGTTTCAGCTGCACTTAGTTCACATATCACTTTGGTGGGTGAGGTCTCTGATAACTACCTGAGTACAGGTTTCAGGCACTGGCAAGGGAACTGCCTGGTCTTGATAATGCCCTGGTCAACAAAATGGCAACAACAGCAAGTATCAGAAGAGACATAATATTGTGACATCTAGATACTGTAATGGGATGGAAGAGATGTACCAGTGAGGTCTGTACTGTTGTTGCTAATTCTGCTCTTTTAAATGACTTTGAAAAGCTGCCTCTCCCTTATGGCTGTTGATGTTAACACCACTCCTTACTTGACAGGACAATAAGTTCTCCCAAGAACATTCAAAATTACAAGTTAAAATTCAATTTTAGTTCCCAAAGCAAGTCACTACCATGCTACAGGAATTTGACACAGAAAATTGTGCAGATGTGACATGCCAAGCATTTTGTTTTGCAGCCGCAACTTATAAACCAGGGAATCTGAGAGAACTTGGCATGCGAGCCGTGAAACAAATTCATGCCTACCTAAACCCAAAAAAGTTATCATATTTGAAAGAAAAATGTTATTTTTTTGCTGTTGTTATCTTTCTGTAATTATACATCATAATTCTCATTCTTAAATTGGTCTGAAATGGTGGTCTTTTACAGCACCATCAATCCACAAGACAAATTTTTGTACTTAATAGATGTGCCCCCCCCCCCGCCAAAAAAGAGTCATTGTAAACAGATACCACATTATATAGCTTGAACTAAACAGAGGTTTTCCGTTAGACAACCTGTACCCCTTTGTACATAATATCTACCATGTTTATCAGACACATTTTTCCTTGTAACATACTACCCTTCTGACATAATTAACCACTACATTATGTCCTAAGAAAATGCCTATTACATAAATCAAAGTTGCCTAGAGGGTT
>JAHREE010000605.1:988970-1056600 GCA_033628505.1 Tringa tobata | reverse complement strand
TTCCTTCCTTCCTTCCTTCCTTCCTTCCTTCCTTCCTTCCTTCCTTCCTTCCTTTCTTCCTTTCTTTCTTCCTTTTCTGTTTCTTTTTTCTCTTCCTCTTTTCCTTTCTCTGTTAATTATTTTTTGACGTTCTCTTCTTCTTTCTCTNCTTTCTTTCTTTCTTTCTTTCTTTCTTTCTTTCTTTCTTTCTTTCTTTCTTTCTTTCTTTCTTTCTTTCTTTCCTAGTTTTTAAGCTTGGAGCTGATGTATCAATGACTGAAAGAATGTACAGCAAAAAAGCAAAGCAGTGATTCTCCATGTGATTTAAGTATTTGTTAGTCTACCTGAAATTATCATGGAAGTAGTAGCTTTGTTAGTCCTCCTCATGATACAAACATTTTCCCCCAATTCTTTTGCCTAATTTAATATTAAACAACCAGTGTAAAAATTTTGGAGGTTTTGTGATGAATTTGTGCTGCTGCCTAGAAATAGAAAAGAATATTTTCTTCTATAAAGAGACTGTATTCAGCCCTTGCACTAAGACCGCTTATTTCTGAATGTTATAAATAAATACAGAACAGCTAAATATAAAGTTCTACAGAATGGAGATAAGAGTTTTTTAACCACACATTCTCATTCAGATGTTTTCCCCACCAGTAGAAGTTCCCCTTTGTAAGCAAGAGTTATTTTATTTATGTCTGGTCCATGGGTCTAAGGATCTATAGTCAGACATATTTTTGTTGCAGTTGCCAGTTACCCCAACCAAACATGACAAGTACGCTTTAGTCTGGGTCTGGCTTTGCTCTTCTACTGGGGAATGAAGAAATGACTAATTCTGGATCCAGACCACTTTTCTGCAGCTCCCACTATCACAATCTCCAATGTTGACTCAAACTTTTTTGGTTTCTCAAGTTCTTGTGCTAAAAATGACCATTTAAAATATATAGCTCTGGCTTAGTCCAGTGTTTTCTTCTTTTTCACTCCTTGCTAAAAATTCTGATAAATGCGCTGACAATTCTTAACAGAGCTGGCATGGGTTGTCTTCCCATTCCTCAGATTGTTATAACCTTATTCATTGCTTGCAACCAAAGTGCCTGAGGACCATCAGTTTCTGTAGATGAGATACAATGCTTGCTTTCCCATGATCATATGAAGAATTGATACATGTTATTAAAATTTAAATTTTTGATCTCTTTGAAGTCAATAGCGTCTCACTGTTCACTTCACTGGAACCTTACTTTTTGTACCCCAAAGTCAAATTAAGCAATTATGTGTGGGCGTGAGGAACTTGTAGCAGCTTCTAATGAGTGCAGTCAGTTGCCCTTGAACCAGTGCGCCTGAAGCCTTTGTTGCAAGAACCTCCTGATTAGGGAGGGTCAAACACCTTTTAGCCAGTGCTTGGGAGAAGTCTATATAAGAACCAGGTCTAGAGTCCAAGTCATGGAGACTGTCAACAGATGTAGTAGTTTGTGCAGATAGCCACCTTCTCTGCCATTCCAAATTTCTTTTACTGGTGTTTTTTTAGTTATTATTTAGTTAGTAGTATTTGGTTACTTAGCATCATTTATGTGTTTATCATCAAAAGTGTAGTTATTTTTCATTCCCTTAAAAGACTGCATAAAATTCCTGCAATTGCCCACAACAGCTGAAAGTCCTTTATTACCATTTTGTGATCTTATCATGAAATATTAAAGTGACTATCCAGATTCTTTCTGCTGTTGTTTTTGTGATTTCTGCAATGCACCATAAGGTAAGTAATTAGCTCATGACCTTCCTTAGGCAACTGCTTGTTTTTGAGGTTAATAGAATCCATATTGGTTCTCTTATGAAAGCACTGCATAGTCTTTGGCTTTTCTTATAGGCTTTTTATAATCTTATGGCAAGGCAGTGCACTTGGAAGGAATGACTGCTTCATTTCCTTTAACAATAAATAAATGTTAAGGAAACATAAAAAGGTACTAGAGAAGACAATCATCAGCAAACAGGAGCTGTAACAAATCACCAAATGGGTGAATGAATGAAAACATGAATCCCATTGAAGTCATTCAGCTAATGTCCTACAGGAAAACTTCTGACCAGGCCTGTTTGCTAGAAAGCCCCAAAAGTTGTCTTGTGAATATGACATTTTGCTTCATTTGAGGGGACAAAAAAAGTTGGACAGCAGACTGTAGTCTTTTAAATTTAGTCTGTTGGATGATGCCAATAAATGTTGCAAGTTTGACGTGTCTTAGAAATTGGTAAATGGCTCATATGTTTCTCCTTTGACAAGTGGAAGAATAGGAGTGTAAGTAATTCTGTGCTCCAGTTCTAGGGCTGACAACTCCGAAGTCTATGAAGCACAGACCATCTCCAAACAGAGAGAAAGTCTATGAGATCTAAATACTCTGTGGAGTTTCTGGGATTTAATCTCATATAATTCTTATATGGAATAAAAATATTAATACATTAGAAGTAAAAAAAAAGATAATTTCTGATTCAGGTTTCCAAGGAGATGTGCATGCATTGATTTTTCAGATGTATCTTATGTGAGCCAGTAATGAATTTTCAAAGTTTTACATTATATTATATTTCAAGACTCCTTTTCTTTGCATACCTATAGCTTGTGCTCTTTTGACAGATAAGTAAAATCAGTCTACAAAACTGTTAAGTACTTGCTGTGGGATAAGTGGTAACTGTCTAGGATATGTTTCTTTACAGCTTATAAATTGATTGTTCGTTCCTCACTTTTTCCATTTTCCTTTTCATGGTCTTAATCAACCCTTTTTGTTTCCTTCCATATCGTGGTTTTAATCCTTCCTTTTGTACCTGGTCGCTTCTCTCTCCTCATTCTACTTATTTACTCTATATGTCTATATCAATATTTCCATCCCTTTTCTAAGCTCTTTTTCTCAGTTGTTGTTTTGCTGCCTTTCCACTTCCTTTTCTAATTCTCTTAGTAGCTCTGTACTCTTTTCATACTGCCAAAGGCCTTTTTCTGGGGCCTTTCTTTTTTCGGGACTGAATATATAATTGTAGACAGATATGAATCTGTTTGGAGGCTATGTGCATGCTTCCTTGGGAAGTAAGCTTTAAATTCTTATAAGCTCAATTTCTTCATTACCTAGCTGATTTTTACCTCCTGTCAGTGTCAATGTCAACATTATGATAAAACCTAGCAACAGCCTTTGTTCTGAGATTCAGTTGAATTCCTGCAGTTTTTGAGTCCTATGCCCTGGCAAAGAAAAACAAATCTCAAATCAAATAGCATTTCTATTCCAGTGTCCTTCAAAAAGGAGGCTACATTGAAATTAATGGGCTTCAAGATATCAGTAATGGGCGAAAGAAAATCACATAATTATAAAATGACATTTCTGATTTTGTGTACAGAAATATTAATCCTGACTTCTAGGTTACATTTGTTCACCTTACCTATTTATTCCTGTCACTTGATGAATCGACAGGTCGATGTTGCTTATTAGATTCAGATTGTTGCCTCTTGCGGTTTTTAATGAGTGGTAGCTAAAAATGATGAACACATTGAGTTAATGAAGTGACTTTTTAAGGCAAACACTATTGGTTAAATATTAAGTAAACCCACTGCTAGATTTTGGAAGAAACTTGCAGAGCCTAGTACAAATTCAAAGTGAGAGAATTGTAAAAATGAGTAAATGAGATACATGAGGGATGTTGATATTTCAATGCTGGATTTCTTTTTAAAATTGTCTGTCCAAAATTCATTGTTCCTGATACTGTACAAATGGCTCAAGCATCTGCTATGTATTCATTCAATGCATTAATATAATAAATATTCTGTATGAGCACTCTTGGATGTATCATTGAGCCAGCCCTGTATGATAGTGATTGTAGTTTGAAACATCCGAAGTGTGTTCTACTGCACCTTCTGAACTTGACAAAAATATTCTTTTTATAAATTAAAGTCATACAGGTTTTGGTGAGATAATTGTAACTAATATAAATAACAAAGCCTTCAGTTTCATTTTCACTACACTTACTTTCTCATCTAGCCATAATTTCTTTAGATGTTGCCGTATTTTTCTATCACATACAGCTCTTTGTTTTCACCAAGTTTCCTAGGAACTGTCTTTCTAAGTACTGCAAAAATTGAACCATGATAATTCAATAACAATCAATAGTCATAGTGCAAACTCTGATTGGCAGGGAAGTGAAGATAGAAAAAAAATTGCCACAATAAATTGCTATGTATTTATTGTCCTATCAGAGTGACAAATTATATATGTCAGATATTTATCTCTTCACATCTGTTTTGTACTAGTGCCTAGCTGTTACAATGATTGGTACCCTGAGAGTCTGAGTAAGAGCATTGTTCTATTTACCTCCCAGTGATGTTGTTCCTTTTGTATTCTTCTCAAACTCAGGATAGCGTGTCATCCAGGCTCCTATAGTGGGCTGATAAGTTTGTACTGGAATTTGATGGGCCTGTGAGTACCAGCACTTGTGCCTAACAAAATCTCTTTTCAAAAAGGATATTCCATCCTGTAACTGAGTAGTACAGCAAGTGCAGTTTGCTGTAGTAAAGCTCCATGCCCACATGGGAGCTGTAATAGCTGACTAGTTTCTTCTTTTCTCCATTAAAGAGTATTGTATAATACAGTGGATGATTGAGACTTGTGCTTTTCTCATTATCGTGCCCTGGCAACATTCAGAATTTTTGCAAGAAAGGAGAACACATAAAGAGAGAACCATGCCATCCCTGAAGTGTTCAAGTCTCCAGGTTGGATTGGGCTTTGAGCAACCTTGTCTAATGGAAGGGGGGGCTGCCCATGGCAGAGGGGTTGGATGATCTTTAAGGACCCTTCCAACTCTAACCACTCTATGATTCTAACCTGAAAATCCAGAACAAAAGTAAGCAGTGACATGTGGTAAATTAGGCCAGAAAGAAACTCATCTATTTTGTGTCTACAAGTGAGGCAGATGAAAGCTGTATGGGGACATTACAGGTAAGTTTCCTATTTATCTGCATTTTTCTGAACCATACCACTAGATATGGGTATACGGGGAAACGGTTTAAAATTGGAAGAAAAAAGATTCAGATTGGATATAAGGAAGAAATTTTTTACTATGAGGGTGGTGAGACACTGGAACAGGTTGCCCAGGGAAGTTGTAGATGCCCCATCCCTGGAAGTGTTCAAGGCCAGGCTGGATGGGGCCTTGAGCAACCTGCTCTAGTGGGAGGTGTCCCTGCCCATGGCAGCGGGGTTGGAACTTGATGATCTTAGAGGTCCCTTCCAACCCTAACCATTCTATGATTCTATGATTCTATATGACAGGAAGGAATTTGAGAAAAGTACGTATTTTTCAGGCACCAAACTTTTCTTTTTGGCTTTGGTTACAGTATGATCCTTGGTAATAAGAAGAAACACTTTCTGGACCATTATCAAAAGACCTGTTTGCCTCTTTTGTGGTCTCCATCCTCCAGGAGTTGGTTGGAAAGTTTTGCACTTGTATGGATACGCTTGTGGCAACCATTACCCCCGAAGCACGCAGTGTGTGGTGGAAAACGGGGTGCAAGCTCTGTGTCTGCAGCCTGTGCTCCCTTCCATGTCTATATGGACTGCTTTTATCTTCCCTCCCTGATATGCCATAAAGAGAAGGATCTATCATGGGGGCTGGAAAGGAAGTTTTCTTTTCATAGACAGCATGGCTATTTGGGAAGAGCTTTCCAGCCACATCCGGAGGCAGGAGGTAGGGAGATAGCGTTCTGGTTGTGGTGATGTTGCCATAAGTAGTGATGACTCAGTCTCTTGAAAAATTAGATATCTACTCAAAAGGAAGCTTCCCTCCTAGCCCTAGAAAGCTAGGGCTCCTCATGACTGGTACTGCAATGAAACAAATAGTTTATGGGCCTTGTCCGTGGAGGGAGGGTAAATTTCCCAAGGGTGAGAACCGAGCCAGCTGTGGTAAGGCTTGGGACTATGAAAGTCCTTTGCCTCATAGAAATAGCTAAAGAAGAATCGCAGCGGCATTGACTAAGATGTAGTCAGTAACTCCTGAATGAGTGAAATTCATAAACATCTCACCTGATAAAAGCATAGCTATTATCTTCTTTTATGTCTGAAACACTTTTATTTTGTTGCTGATTACCTGAGAAACTGTATTGAAAGGACAGTGGAGAAAAAGACAAATGACATGATTTGATAAATCATTGCTCTTCCTTGCACTGGTTTTGTGTGGCAGGAAGCACAGCCTGGTAAGGGAAAAGCTGTGGCATTAATGAATAGAGAACTAACATTACTTACATGCTCATGCAGGTGACAGATAATAAACTACCCTAAGCAGGGCTGAATTTAGCACTTCATAATATCTACAATTTATGGCAGTTTAGCATTTCAATCATTTATGCATATTAGACTTTATTTTTCAAGTTGGCAGAACTCATTATGCCTTTGACCTTTCACAAGTAATTAACAAAAAAAAAGATTGTCCCTCACATCAGGCCTCAAAAACCAAAGCCTATAGACCCAGGCTAAAACTGACTGAAGACAATTTTCCTACTTGACTTAAATGCTAATTTTATTATTGTTTCAACTGCATAAGAGGACAATAATCCCATTGGCATCGAGATTTGGTCCTATCAGCTGTGAATAAAGCCTTTTACAGTGGGCCTAATTGCTATTGTTGTGGCTCAGAGGAACCTGACTTGAGTTCGGGGCTTGCTCCTTGACCTTAGAACTGTTTTGCTACAGTTTTGTCCAGATTGAGACATACATTTTAACATAGAAAATAAATGTATTTAATTAAGTTTGAGAACAAGTGACACAGAAAACCTTCGGTGATAAATAAAGCAGGGTGGATCTGGCTGAGTCAGGGCTTTGAGAGAGCATCTCACTGAAAGCTTGTACTGACTCGTCACTGTCAGCACACTAAGCTGTGGAAACAGATCTCTATAGATCAGATGTATTAGGAGTCAAAACTAAACCAACACACTTCTGCAGTAAAACAACCTTCATTTTATAGCTAAAGCAAAACAAAAAGATCTGAAAACAATTCTGTCTTATGTATCCAGGTGCTGTGTCAAGCCACAAAAGCTGGAGTTTCCCAAGACAAAAAACTTTTTTATTGTCCTCATTACCTCTGATTTTGGAATTCATAAATGCACACATTAAATAAATATATGGGTTTTTTCTCCTCAGCTGACATTTTGCATTCACTGTAAAATGTCTGTTCAACACACAGGTTAACGTTGTAACCTACACCATTTTTTAGATGTTGATTTTTCAGGATGAGAAGAATACAAACAACACCAATTTGCAAATTCAACTTTGAATTAGGAGAACTGCTGCAGAGCACAGCTATTGTTTTTGATTCTGTTTCAGTCCAATTAAAATTTTCTGTGTAGACATGATCTAATTGCTATCCTCTGGTACTTCAGAGTAACACTGCAGGCAGCCCAGCAGGAAGAGCTGAGCTTCACTTCTCAGCAAGAGGATGAAAAGGTGGAGATAGGAAAGATTTCTATGGAAAAAGAATAGTCCTTTGTGTAAAGAAATGGGAGTTCCTAATTTTAATTTTAGACGCACGGATCTTAGTGACACCTTGCAAGGGAACTTGGGGCTTATAAAGGAGTTTATGCCTTCTTTCTATACATACATTCACTTGAGTAAGTCTGAGGTAGATGTTGGCAGAAAATGCAAACCACTGACTATTGCCTTTCCTTCAATTCCCATGTATTTTCTCCTAAAGTAGGTCAAAGCAGTCTTGAATATTAGGAAGGGTTGGCCTGCTATGGCTCTTTTAAGTGCTTGGGATTTTCCTCATAGTCCATTCATAACTGAGAATCTCCTAGAAGAAGCAGATCTTTGGCTAACTATTTGTACAATGGAAAAGACTTCTTAAAAGCACCAATGATAAAAGCTTTTCTCCTCATTGGTATGTGCTGTGGGACTCTGGATACAGGAGTGGGCCTCTAGAGAGCTCAGCTGCATAGCCCTTCCCCCACCTTCTAGACAGAGTTCAATCAATTTATGCCATTAAAATAGTGATGCAGATCTGACATATGAATATCAAATTTTTAAAAGAGAGAATTGTCATAAGTAATCTTGTTTTCAGAGGGCATTTACTTTCATTTTTAAAGCCTGGAGCTAATTTCAGGAAAATGGTCATTCTGACAAATTATGCTGTACTTGCAGGAAAATTCTATGATTGATGACACCATGCATGTGTTCCTGTATTCCCAGGCCTCATGCTGAAGAGTTTTGCCTGTTTCACAAACATACCATTTCAGACTGATTGGATGCTGAAAGAGAGTACGCACTGTTGTGCTTTCAGGTTTGACACTGGTTGATTGAAGGAGTCTGGAAGAAACCATCAGATGCAGCAGGTACCACCAAAGTGTCCACAGCTGCCAGGAGCCAAACTGCTCACAAGTCAGATGATTTTGGGGGTAGGGGCGGGGAGGCAGAGGATGTTTGTGAGAGGGGGGAAATTTACATGTTAAGGATATTTTAGCTGTGTTTTCCTAGCTCAGAGAATCTGGTATGTTGCCTTTTATCCAGAGGCAAGAAATAGTGTTCTGTTCTTTGTTCACACAGTAGCTACTAAGATGCACGTATTCAACAGAAGGCTGTAGAATAACAATATATGAAAGCTAATAGAAATACTATACTGTTTTTCCAGGGCCCAGGATTGTCTGTATTTCCACAAACAGAAAAAAAATAGCTACCAGGTTCCCAGGTGTCCTCCAGGAATCCTACATAATTGTATTTTTAATGGGTTAGAAAAATGTTTGTACAGTTTTGCTGTTGTATCATTATCTCCATAATTGCTCAAAACATATGTCCTGGGTTAAGCGACACAGGACTAACTTTTCTTCCAATGCTGGTGAAAACTGCACTTTTAGAAGACTCTAGTGTCTGAATTCATGAAAATATTTACTTTACAGCCAGCTACACTATGTGGGATTCAAGGTCTCAGTGTTTTCAAGCCTTGCCAGGTGCAGGGACGAAGAGGAGCAAGGCCTGGGCATTTGACCCAGGCTGTCCAACAGGGTTATTTTGTACCGTGAACATTGTATTCGATATAAATTAGAAAAGTTTGCCGCATGATTCTCTCTCCCTTGATGGAGGTGGTCCAGAGAACTCCTTGCCCCAGTGCTGGAAACCTGAGGCCTCCCCTTCCTCCTGAAGCCGTTGCACTCGCAGTGTCCGACATTTGTTGTCCGCTGCTGGGAGTGCACAGCTTCCTATGGATATAATGGGCTGAGTATAACTCTCATGTATCTTGTATCAGTATTGGGATTAGTACTGGTTCTTCAGTATTATTGTTAATTATTTAGTCTTATTCTAGTAAATCTATTTATATTTCAACCCTTGTGTTTCTTTGTGTTCCCCAATTCCCCTTTCCAGGTGGTGAGGCGTTATTGGGTGATAGAATAATTGTTTAAATGACAATAAATTGTTATGGGTTTTCTCTAATCATAACAAATCATAACCATTTTGTAATGTGTAGCTTTGAATGTGGTTAACATACCAAAACAAAAATTTGCTTTTTTATCTGCATCTTGTAGGTAAAAATTTCATCTGCTACTGAAATTTACAGGACTCTCTGGAGGACAGGAGGGTGCATCCCTCTGTGGTCCACTCAGGCAAAATGAAAGAACAGTCAGATATTTGGATATGTAGAAAAGATCGCTATACCCCAAGACATGTTTTCCTAATGCTATTTACCATAACAAGAAGAAGGATGTTACTTATTAACTTGTGCACCCCACCACATGGGGTCATACAAACTAATACATTGAGAATAGACTGAGGATAAGGTGCACAAAAGCTGATGTCTGTCAGGATGTAAGAACATCCTTTCAGTATTCTCTGGCTGCATCTCAGTGATGTATAGCAACTGTATTATGTTTGTCAACTACTGGCCAACCATTTGAGTAGACTTATTGGATAACCAGCGTCTGGAATAAGTAGGTCAGAAGAGTTGCCTAGGTGTAACTTGGACAAAATTTTTCCAGTGCACACATAGAGATTTGATCTGATGCAGGGAATAATTCCTGCCTGTAGTTCATGTGCCAGAGGAGTGTCCCTATAGCCATGCCAGCAATAACACTGCTGCAACTGCTGTCCTTCAATAATGTGAAGAACTTTATAAATGGCTTGCAAAATCTAAATCTGTTGTGATAGGGTTGTCTCATTTTCACCTTCTGAATTGCCTCAGAAATCTAGCAAATTTGACAAACACATTTTGTTGCACAAATACTCTTGTACAAGTTTGGTCCAGAGAAATATTTCTGTAACTCTCCACAGCCTGTTGAGTATTCGATCATAGACCCTTACAAGCACGTCAGCTGTACCCGATATGGCATGCCCCCCTCGTCGAATCCTTATGCATCTTCAAAATAAGAGTGCAATGTGTTTTCTAAATTGCCAGGCATTTGGAATTAAAATAGTGGTAAGTCTTTCTCTACATTCCTGAGTAAATAAGTTTTCAGCCTACAGTGCTGTCCTTTATAGTACATTCTGAAATAGCTAAACAAGTAAAAATTGTTCCTAATTCATCAGTTCCAGTAGCTTGGTAGCCTAGTGAAATAAATTTAGATTTTTAAGTCTGCTGGAATGTCACACCAGCTACAGAAATATATACTGCTCAGCACACAGATGAGTGTACCATGAATTGCAGCAGAGCCCCATAAGATCTGATCTCAATGCAGTGGATTTTGTACATTTCTTTTCTAGCCAGCTGTATGATTTTTTCTGGCTGGGGTTACTAACTCCCTCAATATGCACATTCGGAGAGTCAGGCGTGTCATTTGTTCTAGTGAATATACAAACAAGCAGAGATAACAGCATATGTAAAAGAGAGCAGCCACCTGTGATATGTCTCTTTCTGGCAACTTGTAGAAATGAAAGAACTTGCTCCCCCTAGCTTCCCTAGGGAAAGGAGCGTTAGAAACTTATTATTGTTCCCTTGTCAACCACAAAATGAGAGTCTGCTTGACTTTTTTTTTCTTTTTTTTTTTTTTCTAGTTAGAAAAGGGGGAGAAGATGCCTACTTGCCTTGATCACTGAAAGAGCTCTTGTAAACAGTGGTGGGATAAGATATTTAATGCACAGTGCTACATGATGACTCAGCGATCAAAGCATTTCTTTGTGTTCAATGAGAATTTGGTGTTTCAGTTTCCAGTGTTCTTTTCTCACCTGACTTAACTGCTGCTGGCTCAACAGGGGGAAAAACCACTAGCTTATTAAATGTAATAGCCAATTCTAAAGAGAGTTGCTAAAATCTTTGTTAGAGTATGTGTTCGCTCAGACTCTTTTCAGGACAAAATGAATGCTTAAACAGATAACAAAGCTGAGGATACGTGACTCTGGACATTTTTTAAGCTGTGAAATGCTCAGTTATTATTAAGAGTAGAACGAACTATCTAAACTTTCTTTTTTGCAACTATAAAAATTCCCATCAGTTGAAAAGTGAGGCTTTCTTATTCTGTTAGTGGTTCACAGAACATAAGTAAGATGATATATATGGCTACTGTGAATGTGGTAGTTTAGAATTACTCTTGAAATTGTCACCAGCTTCACTTAGCCTTATGTTTACTGAGTAAATAAACTCTGTTCATATATGACTTTAAAATAAATACATGTGCTATGTTAATGACAATGCTGTAAATAGTGACTCTTTTGCTTGGTTGATCTCTATTCCACCTTACTTACTGCATATGGCTGGAAAGCAATAGCTTTGGATTCACCACAGTCATGGCAATAAAACCCTTTTCTATCTTCTTGCCTTTTCACAGGGCTTCCTGTGTGGTGTAGATGAATTGGAAGCTCCAGAAATAAAGCAATTTTTTCCACTATGTGAAGCTATATGCTACCTGATAATTTCTTACTGCAAAATGAATGTCTGAGAATTGAAATTTGTTACAGGGAAGCTCCATCATTTATTTTAGAGACAGTTCCTGGAAACAGAGAGGAAGAAGGACAGCAGCAAAAGTAGATTACCATTTTAACTTCTGGAAGATTTTGGTGAACTATAATTGACTTTTTCTTATAGAAACTTGTGGCTCTTTGAGGGTCTTCTTTTCTTCCCCAAAGAAAGTACATTTCCTTGTCAGAGAACAAGAAGTTTAAATACAGAATGATAAAGTTTTATAGCTTACTTAGCACTTCAGAATCCAAATATTGCCTTTTCTATTCCTGAGAAAAGCTCTCAAATGCAACAATAATTTTGCTCTAGCCATACTTTCTGACAAGTCTGATTTGGATGATTAAAAAGGGGACATTTTACTATATTTTCCACTTAGCATTTTGCCACTTCAGTGTTTCTAAAATAGCTCACATAATTTATTTTACAGTTGGATTAACATTGACTAGAAATATAAAGCAATAGCATCGTGGCTTCCTGCCAGAAAAAAAATAAGTAAAAGTAAATGCTAGAATGTAGTAAATGTGAAAGGGTTTGGTAATAAATTCAACTACTACCTATTTTAGGGAACAAAAGTTCAGTGAGTTAGGGCTTTTTTTGTTTGGCTTTTTTTTTTTTTTTTATAATGATTGTTGAATGTCTGCAGCCTTTATAAGATTTGATAAACTTCTAGTTCACTGTTGAAAATGACAGCAGCTGAATATCAGGGTAATATAAGGTACTCCAATAAGTCTGGCAAAATTCATCTGTAAGGATTTAAGGCAATTCAGGCAGAGCTGTAGATGGGTTTCTCTCCAAGGAATAAAATATGTTGTCAAGGTTGAAACTCAATTTAAAGTGATAGAATTGCCTAAATTTGGCATGGTTGCCCTCCTTGTGTGTCAGTGGTTTACGTGTTCTTACCTCAAGAATAAAATGATACTATAATCCCTCTATTGTAAAAAGGTTAAGGGAAAAAAAAAAAAGGAAGAAAGAACATGCTTGACTTCTATTTTGCAGCAGTGATCACTTTATACAAACTTAAGCCAGATTTTACTGTATCTCATAAGCTGTAAGACTGATGGACTGTTTCCCTTAGGTAAGGGAAAATGGATGTGTAAATTGCCAAATTAAATGCTCTTTCTCAAAATGCATGAGAGACTTGATGTGAATGCTTTATGTCTTTAACTACAGGAGAACCATAATAAGACTACTACCACTATCAAATAGAGCTGGGCAGATCCAAATGGGGACCAGCTTTTAAAAAGCAGTTGTGTTGTGAATATCATAAAATTATAACTATTTAAAAAAAAATTAAAAAAGGAAGAAAGCTGTGGAGTTCCATGTTAACTTCAGACTATTCGTTCAGACTAAATACTATGCATATTTTGTGATGCTGATATTGCTTCTTTCTTGAAATGTCATACTATTAAGAAGAAAAGAACAAAGTTGTATGTTTGACAGTTTCTGTCAATTTTACCCAAATGTGCTCTATAAAAATCAGGTCCTGAATACTCAATTTCATTGACCTAAGTTTTGGGGTCAGAATTTGAGCTGCTTTCCATCAAAATACACCATCAAGTTTAACAGACTACATTATCTTGGCATTATTTTAACTAATTCTTCTTAGAAAAATACTATTTTCTTAGTAGTAGACCCTCCAGTTTAACCTAATAATGAGGCTTTTTCTCTTATAGTTTGAGTGATTAATCAGCTTGAAAGTAGTGTCTGAAAGATTTTATTCACTTTTTTCCAATTCTTAAAAATAAACAAATGTTCATACTTTTTTTCATTTCAGGAACAAAGTACAAGTGAGACCTTAATCCGGCAGTCCAAATGTTGGATTTGAAAACATTCTTCTTATAAATTTATATTTTACAATTTCTTAGACATTTTAAGGAAGAATCTGTATGTCTTTGCAAGCTAATTTCATTAATTGTTCCCCTACTTCTCAATTTTGTTTAATTTTTCCTCAAGTATTAATTTCCATCACAAAAACATTTGTGAAGAGATACCATTGTACCATAATACTTCAGAAAATGTTGTTTTTCAAATTAAAATTATTCGTATAAACTCCAGGAAATATGAGGGCAAAGTCTTGTTTGTTACAATAGGATTGATCTAAGATGGACTTAGGGATCATTAATTTTCCTTAATGCCATTTTGCCATATTGGCTTTCTGTTGCTGACTTGCTAATTCTGAAATCAGTCGTATGGGTAGTATCATTTAATTAAATAAGCCTGATGTTTCTAAAGTTACAACACTACTTGAAGAGTCATAACTATTTGCAAGTTCAGAGCTTAAGTAACAGCAATTACAAGATGCTGATGACATGTGGAGATACTGTATCAGATTACAGAACTTTATTACAAGCTGGTACAGATGTTTTTTATAACCAAATGCACTTGGTATGGAAAAGACTTGTGAGGGCTATTTCTGTCCTCTTTCATATGACGACTCAAAATGCTGGAAGATAGTCAAATTCAACTGAAAAGTTAGATGAGCTTAATTAGAAGAAAAATACTTGAATTGACGTTGCGATTCCTTGGAGTCACTCCATTTATCATTCTAAGAGCTAGTTTACTCTATCTTCCCAGAGAAATTGTAGCTCTGAGGGAAATGGTGAAATTAAATAATCACTGTGAGCTCTTGTGGTCTTTATGATGAACCTGCATATCTTCCAGATCACTCCCTTCTTAAGTGCTGCACGGACCTGCAATGTAGACTCTAAAAAGAATCAGTAATCTTGCTCCAGAGCTGCAGAAACCACGTGGTGGTGTTTCTAAATTGTGATGCTCAGATAAGTTCTGTAAGTTGTTTAAATTGTTTTCTCACACGTTTTCATATAGCAAATATATGATGTATCTGCTATAGAACTAGAAGCAGTGGCTACTGCCTGACTGGTGTGTCTTGTCCAGGTAAAGCTGGTAGACGTATTGAAGTTTCTGGAAGGACTATCTTTCCATATAGAGCAACAGGGATCTTGAGGATTTTCATTCCCTTTGCAGTGCTTAGTGATGATAAACTGCTAGATTTGTGGGGACAGACGTTGCCTGTTAGTTGCTTGACAGCTGGGTATTGGTGACACTTGGTATGTCCTGTTACTTCTCTACAGCTCACATTTTTAAGTATTCTCTAGTCACAGAAAGGAAAATAAAAAAAAATGGTATTACCACTCAGGCTGTTACACATGTAACTGTAGTGCATTAAAAGCCATGTATTAAGAAGCCCAGTGATTTTGTCCTATGTTTAATCCTTGACATGTTGGTTTACCTGCTTGTTCATGTATCAATGCCTGCATGATATTAACAAAGTACAGTACAGCTATAACACAACTCAAATTAAGCCAGTTCTAGTCATGAGTCACTGCATTTTGCAGCTCTTAATTTGCATTGTTACGGTGTGCTATTGATGTAGTCTTTGGCACCCAATTCCAATTTTACCAGATTATCGTGATTATCCTTAAAGTCCATTAATCGCTAGATCTCAGAGTACAGCTGAAAAAAGTCTTAAAGAGAAATAAAGTGGTCAATTTACTGTATTGTTAATACTGTTAAATAAGAGGTTTTTTTAGATTAACTCAATCCAATGTGTAAAATTGGGAAAAATAACAAATGTAAATGCTTTGAAATACACATTATACTGGTAGAGGAGAACTGGACAACTGTTGATTCCATACCATGGGACTTGTGAGAAATGTCTTGAAAAGGGATGGAAAATGCTTATTTCATTGTATTGTAGCTTTAATTTTGCTCAGAAAAGTTATCCTTCTGAATTTGTGTATATGGGAACAAATGTATCCACTGCATGCCAAATACTATTATTCAGTCAGTTTGTATAACAGATTGCAGGGTGGAGGGTAGTTTGCAGGGATTGCTGGATGTGTACGTAACACATGCAGATCTCCCCTGCACCTAGCTACTTTGGCTTACTTGATAATAACAACTTAACCTGTATCTTCAGTGATTTATTTTATCACAGCTCCTCCAAAATCCAAAGAGACAGAATATATAAGGAAAAAAAAATGAAGAGTCACAAACAGAGTGTGGAAAATGCCTTTATATATAGGGTAGCATTAGTGAGAGGGAACAGAGAGATCCTTTCAAATTGAAAGAATTCAAAGGACTGAAGGAAAAAAGGGAGTATATAAAAGAAAGAGCTGTGCATAAGAACACAGGAAAAATAAGCAACTTGTAAACCCGTGGGTAGTTCAAACAGATGTAGTTTCTCCTTCTGGAACTTTTTTCCCCATAGTTGTTCTGCTGAATTTTGTTGATTTGTTGCAATTCTTTAATAGCTGTATTCGTATTTAACTTGCATGGACAGTTGTCTGGATATATCCAGAGCCCATAGGTCACCCTGTGTCTCATGCAGTGGAGTATTATATATCAGCCAAGAACAGCCACGTGGTTAAAGTTCCTCAAAGAGAAGGGTTTTAAACAATACCTTTCCAGAGGGCTTTGGGTTGTATAAGGTTTTGTTATGCAGTGGGTTTTTGAAGGTGCTGCACCTTGGGGAGGTTGTGATTGGCTACAACTTGTATATCTGTATAGCTGGTGTGACAGCAACCCATCTCATGATGAACTGGCAGTGGCACAGAGCTGACTGAGCAGAAGTGTCAAAGGTACTTGGGCCAAGCAGGTGGCAAAGTGGTTGAACAGTTCATGACTGTGCATGAGTGCCAGACATCATGGAACAAAGTCATCTGGCATCAGGCATGTTTCTGCTTCAGTCTAACAGCCAGTGCGACCTTCAGCCAGGTGAAGTTTTTATTGCAGTAATGTGTGCACCCTACTCTGGCTCAGGCAGATTTGTTATTTGAAAATCCAATGACATCAATGTTCAGTTCTAGCTCTCCACAACTTTAGTTGGCAACCAATGTTTTTTGTTGTCCCAGTGCAGAAAATGTAGCACTTTCAGAGCTTTTAGGAACACTGGTTAAGATCTGTGATCTCTTGAAAGAGGTCAGAAAACTGATTATCTTTGTAACTATGAAACACCTTTCAATCTTGTTTAATTTTTTTTTTGTGAAACGAAGTTAAGATTTGAAGGTAGAACACAATTGTTTCAAAATGAAAAAAATGGATATATATGGGAAATTAACACAGAGATTTCCAAGCTCTTTAAAAATCTTTTATTTCAAGACCAAATGGAAATGGCTTATAATGAATCATTTTGGAAGGGATTTCACATTTGCAGTGGATAGGGAATTGGGAAAGGCATCATGTCACAGTTTTGTAGAAACAGCTTCAGATTAATATAGTCTAACACATTATGATTGAGATTATATTAAGCCATCTCTTCAGTATTTTACCATTACTGATTATTTTATAACAGACAATAAAGACGGAAACAGATCTCCCAAGAGTGAGAGAGAGTATATGGTGACTGTTTTGTATCATTAAGTAACCAGACCAAGAAATGACTATAGTTAGCTGCAAGACCAGATTTATACGACCCAGTACTGCATCTATTTTTCCAACCCCTTTGGAGTCTAGCTTTCAATAACATGAAAAAAATGTATTCTGATGTTACACAGAAATGTGAAAGGTAAATCCCTGGTGTTTTATTTCACTACATTAATATAAAAATATTCTTACTTTTGCAAAACATTCACAGTTCTTATTTCTTGTGATTTTTAGCTAGTTGTACTGTGAGTGTGGCTCTACTTGTCTCTCAGATGCTCATTTCTAAGGACTAGGTCTTACAAACACTCATTGCATATGGGTACTCAAGTAGGTACTGCACTTATTCCCAGGAATAGTCCAATTAAGTCAAAGTGCAGCTTGGATCAAATCCAAGACCCACTAAATGGACTTAAGTGGTTCCATTTACTTCAATGGAAGCTGGATCCAAGCCATCATGTCTGCAGCTCTCCGAAAGTACCATCACTTATCTCAAATACACCTAACTAAATTCAATTAAGGGTAGAATAAAATCTCCCAATATCTTACAAGACATTACAATGTTTCTTCATATAGGAGTAAGAAAGAAAATGTGATGACATTCTGTACTTTAAAAAATACTTGAATGGTATGTTATGAGGTCTAATATTAAAAGAACCCAACAGACTGTAACAATGATGGAGACAGATAGATCAAGAACTGATTGAAATTGATTGGAATTGCTAACACTCAGATCTTATTTGCCTCATTTGTTCGTAGGCCTTTCATTTACATATATACTGAAATATGGATACATTATCTTAAAAGTTTCAAATGAATTTGCCTGAATTGATCATAAGAAGGGCTAATTAGTTTTGCAATCTTGAATTCAACATAATAGGTATGACCCAATTTGAGTTATTCCTAAATTCAGGTTGTTGTACACAGCTAGGAAATAGTTTAATCTTTTCCACTGGATTTTTTTCTATACTGAGCTATCATATGAGAATGGAAAAGGACTGTGGATGAAATTGTAGGTATCTGTAGGTGCAGGGTTCTCCAGAGCTTTCACAGTAAGATCAATGGCAATACCTTTAAGGTTCATTCTTAGTAACCTATGACCTACTAAATGAGATCTCTGTGGGTTATTGAAAAGATGCATTTGAAAAAATTAATTGGCCATTGTAGATTGCTAGACTACTTACTTGTGTCAGTAAGTCAGAAATACAGAACTGTCATTCCTTTGCAATAATTCCTTTGCAAAACCAAGCAAAACAACTTTAATTCTCTTTTATCCCTAAATAATTTAGGCTACAGTCACTATGTGCCCATGTGTATGTCACCATTGCAACCAGAAAGAACTTAAACTGTTTTTCTGGATCAATTTACTCCTGGAAATTAACTCTCAGTAAAGAGTTACTCCATTATGGGTAATAAGTGACATCTGAAGAAACCACTTCCATGAGGTACAATGTATAATTAGCTGCAATAAAATTAATGGGGCCATGGAATTAAATTTTTCACTCTTTTTACTAGAACACGTAGTCGTGCATCTCAGAACAGATGAATAATTTTTCTGACATGCAATTGAATCTAACGGCTTCATTTAATCTATTTATTTCAGAGATGAGTGGGATCAGTTTGACAAAGTGTAGGTATGGTGCTGTCAGCAGTGCCGTAAAATCATCCTAATTATAAGGGCTCACACTGTGAGCTCCACAAATTGTTCAGCAAATCATTTACCACTGAAGTGCTATAGTTCAAAAGGAATGGAAGGAAAGGGATTTTGCCAGCTGTTTCAAACTAACACTGTGCAGTTCTTGGTTAGGAGTAAATGTCTCCAAATGCAGTATTGGTGACAGCTGGTGAGCATATCGTTGATTTTAATACTAGACTTGTAGTTACATTGTGGTTACTGGGTATCACATACTTCCAGTAAGTGATTTATGCTATGAGTTTCAGCTTCTCTTTCTGTTTTCAAAGTACCCAGGGGTTGTTTGTAATATTTATTATGTCTATCTGTCTATCCTCATTTAGAACTATTTACTGAAAAACCTGTATAGATGGATGTTTCTTTGCAAACCACTCATTAAAAGTTTCTTCTATGTATTTGTCATCCCAAATTCACACTGTTGGTTTGACTTCATCAGATGTGTAGCTTACAAAGAAATAGTGAAGTAATGATTAGAACAAGGTTATTTTTTTCTTGGGTAGCCCAGTCCAATTTGAACAATATGTCATATAGCATAATTGAAACTGTAGACCTAGAAAACAGAAATGGAAGTCACTTTTCTACAGAGACTTCTTTAGAAAAGGAAAATTGATTTAATATCTTGTATTATGACCTTGTTTTGAAAGTTATAGTAAAAGAGCTCATAAAGCTACATATGAATAGGATAATGATAAATGAAAAGAGCTGAAGCTCATTTCTGGACTGAGTCTGGTTCTGATACACCTGCTAACCACAAAGTCTAGAACTTCTCTTTAACATAACATTCAAATTTTATGAAGTTTCTCCTGAAGGATTTATTTTCTTGAAACATAGCTTTTAATTTAGTTATACTTAATCAATGCCTCTAGCAAAATTATACTACCAACATGTGGAAAACATTGTAACATATAATGAGTCTACTCTCAGACTTCTAAAAAAAATCTTTGTAACCATAGCAAAGATGGTATTTCTTCTTTATAACATTTAACAAATAAACTAATACTCAGAATGCCAGCCTTACATAATACAGCAGCCAGAATGTTTACAGTATGACAACTTATGAACAGGTGAAACAGCCTTCAACTACAGCTTGTCTGTCGGGCCATCTGTAATATGGTTTTATTCCTAATTGATGTAGTAATGGAAAAGTATGAAAAGAGAAAGATTGAAGTAGTTTATAATGATAGTATCCACATCCTTACAAAAATACGGAGCTACAAATCATAAATATTTTATTTAATTGTGGTGGGTGTCCACTACTAGAGATGTCAGCGTCCTGGTACAAACTGAAAAAAACAAGATGAGCTCAGATTCCAATATGTGAGTTAACTGTGCAAATGTTTAATACATTGAACACTATGAAATACACACAGACCAAAAACTTTCAAGGCATTGAAATATTTCCTGAATAAGAATGAAAGCCAAATTATTTGACACAAAAAGTTCCTTTGCTAATAACAAATGGAGAAAATGGGTATGATAGATTTAATTCAACAAGTCCAAACAAAATCCAGTATTCAAATTGCAGATCAAGATCGCAGTCCATTTTTCTATACCTTGTAACAAACTACAAAATGGGCTTATTCCGAATGCTAAATTTGAATTTAAACTATGAGGAACTTAAGAACTGAAGTTCAAAGTTTGTTCCTATAATTTTCCTTTTCTCTCCTTATCCGTCTTCTACACAGAGGCCCAATTTAAACATTCTCTATTGCAAATGGAGCACTGGGATTGCAAAGCAATTCTTAACCAAGGCAAAAGAATCTGCTCCCCCTCTGTCTGTCTCCATTTATACTCCTTCCATTTCTGCTCAGCAAACAAAAAAAAAAATAAACCCCCTTCAAAAATTCTGTCCTCTAAAACCAAAAAAACCCCAACGCTCTGCTCAATAAATGGCAGGGAGATAGCTTCAGGAGTGTTTTTCCTGCATTAATATACCTTTGTCACTTCATATTAACGCATACACAATGGGCAGAAGTGGTAATTAGAAGACATTGAGAAGACATATGAGAATATTGTGTATAAATTGAAATATTACACTTATCAGAGAGTGAGCCTGGAACACTAAGCACAATATGTTTCCTAACAGCTGTAGTTATTTTCTTGATAGTAGATATTTCTGTTTGCTGTTAGGAATCTTGCTCTTCCTCTTAGAAAGTGCAACAATTCTATTTGTAATATTAAGTACTTCAGTACTTTCATGTTTCGTTTTAATGTTTTATTTAATGGACAGTTATTTGGGCTGTACATTCTTTGTGCAATATACCGCATTTGCACTCCTTATAGGTAATATAGGTATTTTTTTCTCAGACTCAGTTAACAGGCTAAGGGAAAGTCAGCAGTGCGTAGATGATTGTCCTATTTGGACATATTTGTAATCTGAATTTATAAAATACTATAGCACTGATTACTGTCATATTATTTCCCATGGTTAAAATTTTGAAAATTATATTGCAATTTGAGAAGGATAGACCAATTGAACAAGTAAAACATTATTCCTTGAAGTGAAATTTTCACCCTGCCTCCTCTAGGTGAATTTACTGTTTCCGTGTGTCAGTTTGACAGTACGGAAAGAAGAAATCTCCCATTTTTTCAGAGCACACGTACGGACAGTGGCAGGGCTGGCTTTGACATTCTGTATCATATCCTTAGAGAATAATATGAAACAGGAAGCACAGCTCATAATATTAGCTAGTTTATGAAAGCAGTATTGTAAGAAAGGCTGAAATGGTTTAAAGCAGCACGTGTACTACTAGGAATTATTGCTGCTGCCAGCCTTTACCAGTACTGTCATTGCAGCCATAACACCTGCAATATTTGTAAGAAATGAGGTCATTGTGGTGGTAGAACTCCACAACTCTCTCTGTCCCCTCTCCCCCCTCCTTTCGGCCACTTGGTGCGATTCCCCATCCATGAGCCACATACCAACCTAGGGGACGTCAGGCATGAATTGTGAAAGATAATGGACCAGAGCATTAAGTCACTGCCTTAATGTGCCTGGCTTGGGACTATCACTCCCTGACAAGCTAGTACGTCTGTACCCTGATCATGGCCCAAGGAGAGATGATACCAAAACTTGCAGATCTAGCAAGTTCTGGACTTGCACAACTGGTGCGAAATACTGGAAAATTCCATTGTCCAAGTTGGGCCAGAGTGGAAAAAAATCTGACAGAAGTAAATTATCTGGAAGTAGCTATAAGTAGCAATTCTAGTGAGACCTTATAAGCTCTCCTGGATCACAGTGGGCTGTGACCAGCAGCTCCCCTGAGTCAGGACGCTGCTCAGGCAAACACCTCAAGGACTGAAAGGCCGGAGTGAGTCAACTCCCCATTCAGTCCCAGTTATTGCATGCTGAGGAATGCCAATGCATTGTATTTGCTCTAAACTTGAAAAAATAAATTTTATCTGTAGACTAGTCTCTCTTTCATCCACCTCTCTATATGTGGATTAAGTTTTGTGAGTGTGGATATTCTTACATTTTACTGGATCTAAATATTTGTCCATGCATTTCACTGAATTTCACTGAATTTCACTAAATTTTTTAGAGTTGGAAGGGATCATCATAGAGATCATCTAGTCCAACTCCCCTGCTAAAGCAGGACAACCCAGATCATGTCAGATCATTCATTGGAGTTGTTGTGAAGGGACCTTTAGTCCTAATAGTTAAAACTTGGGTGTAAGTGTATGTGTGACCCCTTAAGTGTTATGTGCTTGTATGTCCCTGCTTATGTGTATTGATTTACGGTAATCTTATAGTAAGTTAGTGTGAATTCTGCCATTTTGTAACTAAGTTGCTGTTCAATTATTTTGTTCAATCATCTTGTAAATCCTTAAGTAGGTTAATGATTAAGTGCTGCTAAAACTTAACTCTACCTCAAATCATTAATAAATTTTAAATTGCTACTAAATCATAACCATATCAAGTATTTCCATCTGCGACAGTCACATAGGAGAATCTATTTCAGCAGAAGGACAAAAGTTCCCTTTTCCATTTTCTACTCTTTTTCTGTGTTGGATCAGCTTTGTTTCGAGCCTTAGGTAAGGGTATTTTTCACTAGTATGTTGAAAAGTCACCAAAAGAATGCCTTGTTGCCTTCATGATGATCAATATCCTACATCATCAAAGACAGTCTAACAAAGCTTCTGTTGTTTTGTTTATAAATAGATACAGTGATGAAGTCTAGATACAGAAGAGACATTGCAGCTGTCAGCCGTCAGGTGAAAGGTTTTAGATTTTACTTGCAGTCACCTGAATCTTTGAAAGCTTTTTTTGCTTCCTGTTTTTTCTTGCCTGATTCTTTGCTTTCTTTATCATTTCAGTATTTCTGATTTATCCACTGCTAAATAGAATCCTATTCAAAAAACATCTCCTTGTAGGGATATGGTTATTTTCAAATATGACTTGTTTTTGAAAGTGCCTGTGCTTGGTCATGCTCACAATAACAGTGTTTCCTAATGTTCACACCTCCTACACATCTGTTTTGTGATCAGCCCATATTGCCACACATCCACCCTCCAGCTTAGGGATACCCAGCAAAACCCATGTAGAGGGCTACTGTGGAAAAACAGGGGTGCAGGAACACAATTGCCCTGGAGATCAGTAATACATGGAAGTGCTACTTTGGAAAAAAATATCAATGGACACCTGCAGGTCATGGAGCCCCTGGTCTGCACCAAAAATCATGCAATTTCAGCAGAACAACCAGAGGACTACATTTCTTAAACTCACATGTGTACATAATCACAGAAGGTTAGAAGGTGCTAAGGTTAGAAGATACCTTTGGAGCTCATCTGGTCCAACCTGCTTGAGCTGAGCAGGGGTGTTGGACCACATAGTCCTAGAGCTGGTTGCCCAGGACCATGTTCAGTTGGCTTTTGAAGATCTCCAAGGATGGCGACTCCATTATCTTTCTGGGCAACCTGTGCCAGTGGTCAGTCACCCTCTCAGTAAAAATGTGTTTCCCAATGGTCATACAGAACCTCTTGTGTTTTAGTTTGTGCCCATTGCTCCTGGTACTGTCATGGGGTAGCACTGGAAAGAGCCTGGCTCTGTCTTCTTTGCACCCTCCCTTCAGGTATATATACATATTGATAAGAACTATCTCAATCCTTCTCTTCTACAGGCTGAACAGTCTCAGATCTCAGTATTTCCTTCATTTTAGTGGCCCTTTGCTGGACTCTCTCCAGTAGCTCCATCTCTCTCTTGTACTGCAGACCCCAGAACTGGGCACAGTACTCCCCACGAGGCCTCACCAGTGCTGAATAAATGGAAAGGATCACCTCCCTCAACCTGCTGGCAATACTCCTCCCCAGCCAGCCCAGAACGTTGGTAGCTTGCTTTGCCACCAGAGCAGAGTCCTGGCCTATGTTCTACTTGGTGTCGAACAGGACCCCCCTGATTTGCAACCTGTTGGCCCCTATGATATACCAGTGCTTTGCGTTGTTCCAGAAGCAGAACTTTGCACTTTTCTTTGTTAAAATTCATTAGGTTCCTGCCAGCCCATTTCTCCAGCCTGTCCAAGCTCAACTCAATGGCAGCGTGAACCTTGGGTGTACCACCCATTCCTCACAGTTTTGGATCACCAACAAGCCTGCTGCAGGTACACCTCACCATCATCCAGAGGATTTAATCCAGTAGCAAGCTCTGCTACTGGACTGACTTTCAACTAGACTTTCTGCCAATGATCACCAGCTAGTTACTGCTAGTTACTGACTTTCAGCTAGACTTTGTGCCAATGTTCACCAGCCTCTGGGACTAGCCATTCAGCCAGTCTTCAGTCTCCCTCACTGTCTGCTCATCCAGCCCATACTTCATCAGTCTCTCCACAGAGATGTCAACTCTCTACAGGGAGGCAGTTTCAAAAACTTTAGTCAAGTCAGGGGTGTGGAATAATTCCTAAAATATAATTTTTATTAAAAATATAGAGCATTGTTCACACACTGAGAAAGGTATAAAATCAAAATGTTTCCAGGGTAGAACACAGCTGCAGCTGGTATGTGAGGAATCTGATACATCACTGACTCCTTGAACAATATTGCTTGCAAAGCAATATGGAAGATGGAGTGGAGTGAAGATTCCATGGCCAAGCTCTGTGATTACACAGCAGATATGGGAACAAGGTGATGCTATGGAACTGATAAGCAGCATGCTTGCTACCCTGAGCCACCAGTCTGTCAAATTTTGATGAAATGCTGTCCTTTATGCAAACTTTGCTCATTATAATGTCATTATAATTCCAAAATACACCTCCAGCCCGAAGGCTACTCACCTCCAAGGTGCAACTACTCCTCCTTGAGTCTGTGCCCCAAATTTTTCTCAAACTATACATTTAAATGTGAGGCAAGAGAATTTTACACCAATCATAATAAAGGTATTTATGACTAAAGTCACTCAAACTCCACCTTGAAGGTAAAAAATAGTATGAAAATAGCCTGAGAAAGGGGGGATGCTAGGGAAGATACCATCGTGAAGAAGTCAGGGAGGATCTCATCATGGACTGCCTTTGACTCCTGGGACCAGTCAATGGGCTGAGCCTTTCTTCCCCACCATAGGGACTCCTGTGGGTAAGACTTAGACTATACCGAGTGCTTCCTCGGGAAACTTAGAAATCTCTCTAGAGAGTTACTTTTTACATTTATAGCCAGGCTGTACTGTTTGTAACTTTGTCACGTGCCTTGTACCATTAGCAATATTTTTACTCACATGTGCTTTGCAGACAGTGTTTATATCACCAGCAAACCATAACAACCTTCATATATGTTGCTGAAATAAATTGCACTGCTTAAGTAGCTAGCCGTTTCAGTTTCTCATTGAACGTGACCAAACACTAGAGACTGGTCGTGCTAGTTCATGAGCATGACTAGACTGAAGGTGCAGTCCACTATTAGTGTATCCAGAATTCTGATAGTTTAATATATTAAACACAACCAGACTGATAGTAGTGAATTGGGCATCGCTCAGAATTTAAACCTAGCTGTACCTAGCCTCCCACCTCGGTGAAGAGTGTTAGAATGCAAGGGGGTTTATTATCTGCCAAAACTGTTTTGCCTCTTGACATAACAAGGGGAGACAACATCTACTGCTCCTTCCTCCTCTACCCAGCCAGTCATTTCACCATGGAAGGTTAGCAGGTTGGTCAAGCAAGAATCCCCCTTGGTGAATCCATGCTGACTACACCTGATCACCACTTCTTCCTTCAAGTACCTGGAAAGGGTTCCCAGGATTAGCTGCTCTATCACCTCTCCAGGGATTGAGGTGAGATTGACTGAAGTGTAGTTTTCTGGATCCTCCTTCTTGCTGTTCTTGAAGAGAGGAATGGCATTTATTTTCCTCCAGTCCTCAGGCACTTCTTTCATCACTATGATTGTTAAAAGACTATCAACAGAGGCCTTCCAATGACACTAGCCAGCTCCCTCAGCACTTGTGGGGTCATCCCACCAGGGCCCATGCATTTGTCTGCCCAGTTTGCTCAAGCACTCCTTGATCTGATCCTCTTCTGCCAAAGTCAGTCTTTTTTTGTTCCAGGCTTTCCTCCTGCTCTCTGAGACCTGGGATTCAGGAAGGACAGTCTTGCATTCAGTACGTCAGCCTTTTCCATATCCTGTGTCACCAGGTCCCCTGCCCTGTTCAGCAGTGGGTCCATATTTTCCCTAGCCTTCCTTTTGCCACTAACGTATTTATAGAAGCCCTTCTTATTGCCTTTTATGTCCCTCACCAGATTCAATTCCACTTGGGCTTTGGCTTTCCTAACGTCATCCCTGCATGCTCAGACTGTCGCTGTATTTCTCCCAGCTTACCTGACCTGGCTTCCACCTTCTGAGCACTTCCTTTTTGTGACCGAGTTTGGCCAGGATCTTCTTGTTCATCCACATAGGCCTCCTGAGATTTTTGCCTGACTACCTGTTCATTGAGCTAAGAGGGCATGATCTTTCCTAGGCAAGCTTTCCTAGGTCCCTCTTCCCTCCAGGGTTTAATCCTGTGGCACTCTTCCAAGCACATCTCTGAAGAGGCCAAAATCTGCTTTCCTACCGTCCAGGGTTTTCATTATGCTTTTTGCCCTGCCCAATCCTTCCTGTCCCTATCTTGAGCTACAATCTCATGATCACTGTAGCCAATGCTGCCTTCAACCTTCACACCCTCAATGAAACCATCCTTGGTTTTGAGTATGAAGTAATTTCTTTGTTGGTTTCTCGGTCCATTAGGTCAGGAAACTGTCATTGATGTCTTCCATGAATATTCTGGATTGCTTATGTCCTGTTGCTTTTAATTTCCAGTAAACAGTATAGTTGAAATCCCCCACACCCCGTGGATATGAGACTGCTTCTATCTGTTTGTAGGAAGCCTCATCCACTTTTCTTCCTCGTAATTTTCTTTCAGCCTAATGCTGCAAATGGAAGAGGCTTCTAACCTAAAAAGTCATTGTAAGAGGTCTTCAAACTTTACCAGACCAGGTAACTTGAAGTTTATCAGACTTCACTCTGTTGGATGTCTGGCAGGGTCCATCTTTTATTCTTGTGTATTGAACTGGTGAGATTAAATGCTGTGACTTCTGCTTTTAGAGGTCTTTGTATTCAGAGACTGACAGCATTGTGGATTAAAAATTATCTTCTAAGAGCCCCAGCATCTCAGTCATGACGTTTGTCACTGGATACAGATAGGGTATTTATTTGTATGAATTAGAATTAAATTTAACTTCCCTTGTAATGAAGGAAGAATGATACATTTCCTAGTGCTTTATGGCTGCAGGTCCATTGTAGCTTCTGAATTTGTCAATCACACAACTTCTGATTGACTTACTTTGAACCTGATATGCCTAAGGGGACTTGTTCTACCCTTTTATAATAGGAATTCTACTGCTGAGTTCATGTCTCATTTGTCAGAATTAATGCTTTGTGGTTCATAACTCATTGTGATGGGTTAGACTCTGTCTAACCTAAAGAGTACAAACTGTGTAACCAAATTCATCCTTATCTCTGCATAGTCCCAATCTTATGATTTATTTCTCAATACAGAAAGTTTTGTGACCAAGCATTTTGTGGATCCTGAAAAGCTATTCAGGTGACAGAAGATGCACCTACTTTAATAACAGTTTAGTGTACTACCTAGGTATTCCTCATTGCTAATTTATTAATCCTTTTCTGAACTGATCCCAAATTAGAGCTAAAGTTAATCAAAGTGGTTTACATAAGAATGTTCTAATACTGTGCAAGACTCCAGGGTTGCTTAAAGTTTCAAATTCCTTCATCAATTCACTTCTTCTGGATTTCTGTTGCTGCTTTGTGTCTTTTTTATTTATTTTTTTTTTAGGTGCCTGGAGTTACATCTGTTTGGATCTGATGGTTGTGGTTACAGAGCTAATTTGTCTCTGCCCCTCTGTTGTCCTTGCAATGACAGGCAGAGCTTTGATTTCTTTCTAGCTAGAATTTCTTGAGTTTTTCCACTCTGAGTGGTCCTTTATGTACCCTATAAAAGAACTCTTATTCAAGCATACTAACTTGATTTGGCACCTGTTTCTCTGCCTGAAACTGCTGTCATTGTCCTCAAACAAAGTCTTGTCATATCTCAACAATAAGAACAGAATGTGAAAAGTTTTTAATAATGCAAAAGACCAGATTTCTTGTGCCAGCTCCACCCAAAGAAATGTTTTAGGACAGTCAAGTGTCAAGCAAGGTGCACACTAACCAACCATGTTCTTGAACTTTTCACACACATGCTGGTCAGTAAGTTGTGGATTCATCATGTTCACTACACATATCTGTGTACCACTTCAATACACATACTATTTGTCTGTAGGGACTGGCAGTGAGGCATTGGAGTTGCAGTGGTCAGAACAATCAAAGCTGCATTTTCAACTTTCTAACAGCTTCAAATCCCAGCAAAACTTGTACAGAAAAAAATATTGTTTGTATTACTATGTTTACAGTTTCTGATTCAGTGAGCTATTGAAATCAAGTAGTAAAACAAATTGGGAAAAAAGAATTGATACAATATTAAAAAAACCCCACACATAAGAGTATTGGACCTAGTCCTATGCTACTAGGTAATGGGCAAAATTGCAAATAAAAAGACAACATCCCAAAGAGCTTAAGGTTGAATGTAAACTATAAATAAATATCTGTGTTCTCTCCTTGCTCTATCTTTCCTGGTCAGATAGAGTATAACATAATGGCTCAACTTCATTCATGTAGGAACAACTGCATTTGCAATTAATACTTACAAGGACAAAACTGGTGTTTAGTGAGACAAAGGACAGGTACTGTAATGGATGCAGTAGTCTTTAAGAACATTGTTAGCTCATTTATGAAATTGCATTCAACACAGACTTGTCCATAACGAGAGACTGAAGTCATGATGAGTATTTTCTTGTTAGAGACTTTGTAACTAAGGAGCAAGCTGGTAGTGCATCTGTGATCCCTGCTTCATAATATCTAAATATAACTTAGCCAAACTCCCAAATACACCATGGAAGCCAAGATACTGGTCTCCTTTTACAGAGGGTTACTCAGTGTTTAGCTCATTGCAATGTGGAGTGAAACTTAACACCACAGCTCTACTCTATAGCAAAATTACAGTTGTGGCCTACAGGGACAGATTTACTGAGATGTATTGAAGAGCTGTTCTCTTTTATAACAAAGATCCTTTGAGAGAATTATTCTTACCTAACCTGATTTGTAATATAGTTATTGATATGTGGAGTTGCATTGCAAATATATTCACTTGACATTTCTCCAATAACCAGGTCACCTTGGTTGCAGAAAGCTTCAGTGGCCCCTCAAGGCCCATCTTATTAGTTATGAGACATTAATCATGGGCACAGGCAGCAACAGCTGACTCCCAGCCTATACTATTGAATTTAGTGAGAAACACCACAGTACTTAAATGTTAAGAATAATTTAAAATTGATCCTTAAAGTTATTAGTTTCTTTAAAATCACTGCTTACCTATTTTTTCCCCCTTATGAAAATAAATCCCCCACATTTTAAAATGGTAACCACTCTCCATACCTTCTCACTTGAGAAGGAATGACTGGCTGTGTGGTCTGTGAAATGAGAAGTCCTATCATGACAAGCATCAGCCAGAACATTTGGAGTAAGCAGAGATGCTGACTCGATTTTCCAGTCTAGAGTTGACATTCTTCTTTGCAAAATCTGAATGTGCAGTGGACCTGGGGAGATACCTAAATTCTCTCCTACCTCTGCAACTTTGAGATTACTTTGTCATGGTGTGAAAGCTGCATCAGAAATATGAAGCAGTGTGAGCAGAAGAACTCAGCCAAAAGAATGCCCTTGCTTTCAGTACAGACTACTGCAAAACCTGTATTTCTGGATTATGCTATTTCCACCACGTGACAGATCTTACCTAAAGCTGCATTCAAGCTTTATTGGAATTTTCCAAGAAATATTTTACTAGGAAATGACTCTCCTAATCTTTTTTTAGAGTGCAAAACATTAGTCTCTGACCATGTCTGTCTGTTCTGGAATATTAGCCCTACTTGTGCTGAAACCCTTTTTATTCCATGGTGCCATGATGTTGGGATCTGCCAGTCAGCATCCCTGTGGGCAGAAAAAGAAACTTCTGAACTGAATGAAGCAATGCCATGTACTTAAAAGATGAAGCTTGAAGCTTTAATACCAAACTGTATATTTGAGGTTTTTTTCCAGTAGGACTGCTTCAGAATAGCAGCTTACATTATCTTAAGGACCATAACTGAGAGTAAGGATGTATGAAAATCAGTGAAACTCAGCAGGAGCATTAGCTCTCTTTCCTCGAGCTCCCTTTCTCTCTTTAGGAACTTGGAGTACGATAGAGGTATGTAAAGCTTTATTTGGGACCCTGAATAACAAGTAAGAGGAAAATATATGTGAATGCAGGATGTTCTTTTCTGCACAGTTGCGTCTTGTAGTATTTCAACGCTATACTTTTAGTTTTTTATTTGTTAAGACGTGCAATATTCACAATGGAAACAAATCAATAATATTTTCTGTGACAAGAATAAGTGGTTTGTTTCTTAGTAAACAGATTAATATTTTTTAAACTCATGATTGCTAGTGACTTCAGATCACGTTAATAGTGCACACTGGACACTATAATTTCATATACTGTACCTCAATGAGTCTTTCAGCAGGTGCAGGTAGGAAGTGTAGACCAAAGCCAGACTAGAACTGTTTACTTTACTTTGTGGACTGTTTGGACTGGATTACAGCCACCAAACCATACGTCATCATCTTCTCCCTCTTACTGACCTCATTGTAAAAATAAGGCTTTTTAGCTGCTGGATCTAAACTCATTATTACATAATTTTAGCCAGACTTATAAAGGGACTTTTTGAAAGCGGTGTTTGCAAGGCTATAATAAGGTTTCCAAAACTAGGTGAATTCATCCAGAAAGATTTTTTGAATAAGGACTCTATTGATGGGAAAAAATGACAGTTGTCCTGGTTGGCTTGGATGAATTATACAGTTTGTCTGTGTGTAGTGTGAAGGAGGGATTCTACAGTACATGCTATTTAAAAAAAGCTCTGTGTGCTGTTGAGGAGTGGAGGCACACTCAGAAGAATCGCTCTGCCACTGGCATCTGTCTGCATGTCGATTCTCTCCTCTTTCTGCTCTTGACTTACCATCTACTAGATTGTCCCTCTGTGGATTGAAAAGCCGCAGCTCAGTGCTTTTCCACCTTTATGACAGATTCAGCTCTTCTATGTTCCAGTTCATGATGAAGCAATTCAAAACACTGTATTCAATGCATGTAGCAGACAGGTTTGGTCAGAAGTTTCTGTGAAAAAATCCAAAGAGATTTCATTTTCTCCTGAGAATTTTTAAGCTATTATTGCTGGGCTAACTGTAGAGTCAACCCCCTACACTTAAGCATGGAATAAGTAGTAATGAAACAACAAGAAAAAAATCAATTATATTTACTTTGTTTCCTGATTTCTATGCCTTTAGTATGCTCTTCATTCAGCTTTTTATGATTTAATTTACCACCAGCAGGCTAACAGGCACTCTTTGCAAATTTAGAAAATTCTAAATCTTATAACTTTGTTCTTGCTTCCAGAAGACTTCAAGTATTCTTCTGTCTCTCCCTTTCATACATAAATATGCACACATCCATATATAAAAGGAGGTTTTTTGAGACCACATTCTCTGATAGTCCTGAGACTCTTACAAGGGCTATCATAAAGTGCAGAACTGAAAGTAGTGAGACAAAGTGAAAAGAAAGATGAAAAGTTTGTGAAGTAAAGTTTTGAGGTTTCTTATAGTAAAAACTGATCTGAATCTCAGAATTTAAAGTTGGGCCTAATTTTTATAATATTGTGGGCAGAACGGACCAAGGCACTGTTTCTACTAAGGACTATGAAGTCTGAGTCCTGTTGTTTAAATATCTCATATTGGTGCCTCAGTACAATCTGCCTAAAACAGAATAGAGCTATATGTACTATTCTCAATGGAAAAAATCTTGAAATTTATGGCAAACATAGAATTTGGATATGTACCTTCAAAGGTGGATTAGGGAGCAGTTTCCCTTCCGTCTGCTTATCATATCCAAAGCAAAAGTCATTGGACATCTTCTTGAAGCAGCTATTACCAGATCCTGCAACTGAGAAAGAGTCAAATGGAAACAGACCATTTGCATAGCGGGCACATCAACTCTAACTTGCTGTGCTGCAAGTGGTATTTCCTTGTACTAGATTTTAAGAATGGCGGTGTATAAATAGGTTGGAGAAGCTCGGAGATTACTGCAAATCTTCTAGGCTCCTCAGAATCTTCAGTTAGGTAAAAGTCCTCCCTTAGGCTGCTGCATCAAAACGTAATATCTTTAGAAGGACAATCCTTTTTGCAGAGAAAGGATGTTGCTGCGGGCTGCTGGTGACAGCATTTGCATTATGTAGATTAAGACAGCTTGACGATGGTCTTATTGGATGTACTTGGCTTTTCCTCTGTTGGCAGAATGTCTGTGAGCAGACAAAAAGCATCCAGCTTGACTAGGTCTTTGCAATTATTCCAAAGGTTTGAGGGCTACCAACTCTTCCCCTCACCTTCAGCTGTCAGGTAAGTTTCTGTGAGCTCACTGTGGGATCGGTCTTTCTTCATCTCTCAGACTACCAAGCTTATAACAATGACAAGTAAGTACAAAACTTTGTGGAAACCTGAAAACCAAAAATCTAAAACTTCTCTTTATGGGTGGTCAGTTGGAAATTTCACTTCCATATGCAAATATTTTTTATTACTGCTGTTTTTTGGCTGCTTTCTAGCTATTATGGTAGCTAATAGATAACTGTAAAAGTCTCAGGCTCCGGAAGTGCTTATTTTCCTGTTAAACTGCTTATTTGAGCATTTCTCTAAAAATATAATATAAGAGATGTGGGGGAGATTGTCATGGTTTTGACTGAATTAACCAATCAGAATGACAGATGGCCCTTCCCTCTCCCCTCTAAAAAAAAGAGAGGAGACGAAGAGATGAAGAGATTTATGAGTTTAGAAAAAAACTGAACTATTTTAATGAAAATAAATAACAATAAGAAAATTTTAAAAAGGAAAAGAAAAAAAAAAAAGGTATACGGTACATACAAAACCGCATCAAGCTCCCAGGATGATGGTCATGTCACCAGCAGGTACAGGCAAAGGTCCCAGGCTGGACTTGGTGATGGACAGGAGCTGGATTCTGGGTCTGGAGTCAGAAATGCTCAGATCGGGACCAAAGGCAAATGAACAGACAGGGTCCTCCTTGGACATTGGCCATTGAAGAAAGAAGACCTGACCCTTTGTTCCCTCAGCTTTTATACTGAGTGTGATGCAGATGAGATGGAATACCCTGCTGGTCAGTTTTGGGTCACCTGTCCTGTCTGCTTCTCCCTACAGGTGTGATCACTGTATGCTTTTCCACTTCCTCCAATGGGGCAAATAACAAATTTATCTGACCTTGGTTGTTCTAGCAATAAGTATAAGCAAAGGCCTCTCTGCAATCATTTCATTGGTATAATTAGGTCTTATCGCTGTGAGAGTGAACAGTTTCTGAACATTATGCTGTTAATTTCAGAGTTTAGTTAGAAGAGGCGCAGCAGAAAATTCGTTCTGCTTTACCTCAAGCCAGAGATAAAAATGGTTTTAGATTGTGTATTTCACAAGAACACATCGTAGGGTTGGGTTTTTTTTTTTCTGTATTCCATGCAAACCCATACTTTTTGCTTTGCCAATTTTGTATTGTCAACATTACTTTTTTCTATTTGGGTTGACTGGGTACAGTGTTCACTGGATCTAATCTTCTGATACTGAATCGTTTATTTTTCTTTTATAACAACAAGAAATGTATTAATGATGAAGTTCTCCTGCTGAAAACTCCGAATGCTGTGGTATACTAGATCCTGCCCTCATTCCTTTGCCCATAGTGGAGCTTGTGAAGCTTAGTAGAAAATAGCATTGAGAGGAATCTGTTATCACATTAAAGTCTAGCCTCAGTTGTCTCCATTTATTATGGTGCAGGCAAGTTTCTGTCAGTGTAATGAAGGGCTCTGACAGGGAAACATGCAAAGGCAGAAAATAATCTTACTCCAAGGACATGAAGATAGACTGAGTTAAGAGAACAATGGGTCAGATGCTTCACCAAATCAGGCACATCTCATGCAACTGAGATGTGTTAAAGCAGAGCCAGGAAACCCACCACTGTGTTGTGGGTTAATAATAAACTATTCCTGTTCTCAGAGCACTCTGGCTGGAGCCAGATATCAAAATATAAATAGCACATACATTGTATGAAACCTACCTGGTTTTTGTACAGTATGTTCTGGCTACACCTAAGGGATACTGCTAAGTGTGTGGTTTTTGTGGATGGGGGGTGCATTGGCGTTGCACTCAAGATGCAGAGGAACCCCTTTCTTCACTTCCCTCTTTTCTTCTCCCCCATTCCTCCAACATTTTTTAAACTTTGAAAGCAGTGAGGTGGAGAGGGGAGACCTGATTTCCCAGAAATTATACAAAAACCACTGACATTTTCCTGTACACTTTTCTGGAGGAGAAAAGAAAGTTCATGAAAGTTATGTCTTTTCAATGTAGAGATTTTCTCATTGTGAGAAGCTACTCTACATCTGGGAATCTAAAGCATGGCCAGCTCATTACCTGTCCCGCTGATCAACATTTTGTGTTGTTAATGATAAACAATCAAGCTGGCTTGGGCTTGTCAAGTAACAGGTATTTCCCATCAGAGATGGACACAGCCTTGTTTTCACAAAATGTTGCTAAATTCTGGAGCTTCATATTCTGAATATATTGTTTCACCTTCTTTGTCAATACACACAAGCATATCCTTAGGTACCTTGATGTTAGTTGTAAGTGGTGACAAGCTATGTTTCATCAGCGTTGTTCAATTTTTTAACATAAGTAAATAGGCATCAGAGCCTGACTGCATCATTTTGGTATGACATATTTTATTATTTTCCCACTGTTTTCCTTTAAGACATTTTGCATGGGAATAATGGGAAGCAATATTTCACCAGTATTTTGTTGAAATATGAGTGTCTCTCATGTATTGTTATAACTGATTCTTCATCTAAAAATTAAACACTCGATATCCATAATCTCCTATGTACTTGTGTTTTAGTAAGACTGTTTTAGGGAAGGTAGCAGATAATTAATTTTTTTTGTGTCAGCAAGAAACTCTGCCTCTTCCAAGGGCATTTTAAACATTGTTGGCAATGTCATTTATTGTGCTTGTCTTGGCTTATTTTTTTGTCATATACATTTCTCAGTGTCTCTATTCATTTGAAGCTAGAAAAAAAAATTACCTTTTTTTTTTTTTTAGATCCCAGATGATTTTCATGTACACTAGAAAAGACATTTCTTTCATGTCAAGCCAAGGAATTGTCATTCTGATACATTTAAACAAAGTCTCATCTTGAGAGCTCCCTCTCTTCACTAGGAGTAGGGTGTGGATGCATACTGTTTGTCACATACTGGGTCCCAGCTGCTTTTAAAAAGGCTCATCTTTAGCAGTGTACATCTCATCTTGTCTTGTATGAAGATTCAGGGTCTTGCTCTGCTTACCGTAAGGGTTTATCAAATGTAGTAAAAAATGCTTTGAATTCAAGCATTAATTGAGCTTGCAATTCTAGTATTTGTAATCACTTTATTCTTGGGATGGCAATGTTGATTTGGTTTTGCTTAACAACAAAAATACACGTTCATTTCAGCTAATCTTGGCTTGCTGTTTGAAAAAGAAAAAAGCAAACAAAACTCTCCACCTCTTTAGCTACAAGCCAACTCCCTCCAATTTCCTCTATTCAAGAGTACAGATACCAGTCTTTCACTAGTACCATAACATACAAGAGTCCAATTTGACTATTTTTAAGATAATTATGCTGATACCTTTCTTGCATGTATTATGCATGTATCACACTCTCATGTCTTGACACCCTGAGGGCCTTTTTTTAGTGAAATCTTCAACTTCTTTTAACATTTTATTTAGAATGAAATCTCATGTCCATTGGATATCGCTTTTCAATAGTCTTCATGTGCTGGTGTACACAGTTAGAAAGGCAGCATGTTCTTTGCAAAGCTGGCCTGCAACTCTTTCTATCCATTGCTAGGGATAGGCTACGGCCATGTGTTTTTAAGTCAGAGATGAGCTTAACGTATTTTACTGTCTTTATTTCTGATTTATAGCTCCTACTCTAGAGCCTAGTAGCTTTGGCTCTTTTAATATTCTTGTGAAGCACAGTAACTGATGAATTGGAAACAATGGCATCCACTCAGAAGAAGACCATGGTATCCGTGAGCTCAGCACCCACCAGTTCTGACGCAGCTTCCCAGACAGACCTCTCATGGGAACACGTGTCCACCCAGACATTGGGCTGTGGAATGTGCCCTGCTTTTATGCCGGTGTTGAATGGCAGCAGTGAGTGTGCCTGTGGGTGGTGTGCCCAGGTAGAGGAATTCCTCCACCTAGTGATGGAGTTCAGGGAGGAGGTAAGCAGGTTGGGGGCCATCAGGGAATGTGAGAGAATGCACTGCCTGAATAGCTATGTCCTTTTTAGTAAAAAAACAGGCCTGAAAGGCGAGGTGGTGGAGTTGCTCTTTATGTCAGAGAACAACTGAAACATATCAAACTCTCCCTGGGGGCAGATGAAGAGAGAGTTGAGAGCTTGTGGGTAAGGATTATGGGGCAGGCCAAAATGAGAGACGCTGTTGTGGTGTTTATTACAGACCACCTGATCAGGATGGGGAGGCCGATGAGGCCTTCTACAGACAGCTGAAAGTAGCCTTGCAATCATAAGCCTTGGTACTCATGGGGGATTTTGATCATCCTGGTATCTGCTGGTAAAGCCACATAGCCAGGCATTTACAGTCCAGGAGGTTTCTCCAGTGTATTGATGATAACTTTTTGACTCAGGTGGTGGAGGAACCAATAAGGAAAGATGTACTACTGGACCTCATTCTTACAAAGAAAGAGGGACTGGTGGAGGACATTGAGGTTGTGGAAAGCCTTAGCTGTAGTGATCATGAAAAGATAGAATTGCAACCTTGGACTTCATGAGGGCTGACTTTGACCTCTTCAAGAAAATGCTTGGAGAAATCCTGTGGGTTAGGGCTCTGGAAGGTAGGAAGTCTCAAGAGAGCTGGTTGATATTCAAATACCGCTTTCTGCAAGCTTAGGATCAGTGCATCCCTAGGAATCACAGAATCGTAGAATCATTCAGGTTGGAAAAGACCCTTGGGATCATCGAGTCCAACCATCTACCCTACTCTACAAAGTTCTTCCCTACACCATATCCCCCAACACCACATCTAAATGACTCTTAAACTCATCCAAGGATGGTGACTCAACCATCTCCCTGGGCAGCATGTTCCAGTGTCTGACCACTCTTTCTGTGAAGAATTTCTTCCTAATGTCCAGTCTAAACCTACCCTGTTGCAGCTTGAATCCATTCCCTCTTCTTCTATCACTAATCGCTTGTGAGAAGAGACCAGCACCAACCTCCCAACCTCTCTACAATGTCCTTTCAGGTACTTGTAGAGAGTGATGAGGTCACCCCTCAGTCTCCTCGTCCTCAAACTAAACAGTCCCAGCTTCCTCAATCATTCTTCGTACAGTTTATTCTCCAGGCCCTTCACCAGCTTCGTTGCCCTCCTCTGCACTCGCTCCAGCACCTTGATATCTCTCTTGTACTGAGGTGCCCAAAACTGGACACAATACTCCAGGTGTGGCCTCAGCAGTGCTGAGTACAGGGGCACAATCACCTCCCTACTTCTGCTGGTCACACTATTTCTAATATAAGCCAGGATGCCATTGGCCTTCTTGGCCACCTGGACACACTGCTGGCTCATACTCAGCCGCCTGTCTATTAGAACCCCCAAGTCCTTTTCCGCAAAGCAGTTTTCCAGCCACACTTCCCCAAGCTTGTACTGATGCATGGGGTTGTTGTGGCCCAAGTGCAAGACCCATCTCATACCATTAATGTTGGCCCATTGATCCAAACTACCTAAGTCTCTCTGTAGAGCCTCCCTGTCCTCTTGCAGATCAACAGTCCCACTTAACTTCGTGTCATCTGCGAACTTACAGATGATACACTCTATGTTATTATCAAGATTGTCAATAAAGACGTTAAACAGAAATGGTGCCAACACTGAGCCCTGGGGAACACCACTTGTGACCGGCCGCCAGCTGGATTTAACTCACTCTTTGGGACCATCCAGACAGCCAGTGCTTTATCCTGCAGATCATGTGCTCGTCCAGGCCATGTACAGCTAGTTTTTTTCACTAGAAAGGAAGGGGACTAGATGAGGTCCCTTCCAACACCCAACCTCCCCCAGAGGTCCCTTCCAACACCATATCATTCTGTGATTCGGTGTAATTCAGCCCAAACCATCCAGACAGCCAGTGCTTTATCCTGCAGATCATGTGCTCGTCCAGGCCATGTACAGCTAGTTTTTTTCACTAGAAAGGAAGGGGACTAGATGAGGTCCCTTCCAACACTCAACCTCCCCCAGAGGTCCCTTCCAACACCATATCATTCTGTGATTCGGTGTAATTCAGCCCAAATAGCAAATGACCAATTACTTTTTTGTTGACTGCACATCTGTTCTGCTCTGATCTACTTTACTAATTGCACCTACTATTAATCAGCTGAACATCTAGCAATGGTATCAGACATTCCTCAAAGAATCTCTGCCTGGTAGACAGTACAAAATATGTCCTCTTTTTATTATTTTTAAAATTATTACTAATAATTATTTTTCTTCATTTTATTATGAGATTTCATACCTATGTAACAACTTTGGGTTTTTTCAAATGTTTATTAGTTTTCACAGTAACTTGTCTTCAGGCAAAGTATTCTGTATTGCAGTAATTCTAAAGAAATACATAGTACTTGAAAAAATTATTTTTGAAAAAAGTGTAGACAGCGATATTAAGAAAGTGTTTTACTGTTATGCAACTGGTACTATATCTTTTCTAATCCTGTTAATGGCTCATTAGTAAATATGTAAGGCATCAAGATTTATATGGGAAGTATAGCTTGTTAAACAAGAAAGGTTACAGTCTATCAATTTTTATTAGGTAAAGAAAATATTCAGAAGCTTTTTTTCTTCCTGCATCACTCTTTAACAATATCCAGACACCAAATTTTTTCAGTGACGTTAAGGCAGAAAGCTTCACCTTTGTCCAAAATTTTGTGAAATTTGGTTATGTTCTGATTTCTGAATAAAAATTGGCTTGCAATTACTTCAATCGCAGAGCTGTGAGTGCAGGCAGAAGACGATCTCGGCATTTCCTGGGTGCATCTAGATTTCTGAGTGAGACCTATGCTGGGTACTAGATTTTACATACATCATTAGCAGCTACATAGAAGGTACAGGAAAGGTAGATGTTTCTGCACTGGGTGGAAATATAATATACAGTACAGAAACATTGCTCATTTCTAGCCTCTCTGAATCAATCTAGGACAACAAACTATTTTCGGGCTTTTATGGACTTTTGATCAACCAGTGTCCATGCACCATACTTCACTTAGCCACTGCAGAGGCCAGTGCTGCAGTTGAGAACTATTTTATAAAGGAAACTTCACAGAAAAGCCTTTGAATTGGAAGGTATTCAACATTCAGGTTGGAGAGCGAAGAGAATGACTGAGTGGCTTTAAACTGATAGGAATTTAAATAATCACTTGTGATTTCAAAGAAAGCAGAAGAACAAAACTTGTCAAAAGATATGCTCATTTGAAAATTATTTAAAAGTACTATCTTATTTAAACATTGGCATATATACAAAAACATTATGTAGTACTAGAGAAAATAAGTAAATTTTTATTTAAAGAATACATTTAGATCAAGGTTAAAAGCTAAAATAAACTCCATAATTTTTATCCTACAGATAAAATCACTCTTTCATTCTTAAGAGGTTTTAGTATAGCTTTGTCACTGTGACTGCAAATCTCCTGACAGGGCAGTGTCAGTCAGTTGCCTGCTTTCCCTTGGTTATGTATTTTCATGGCAAAAAATGGCATTTCGTTTATCTGAAAATTTACAAGCAATCTTTAGGCCAAAGTTTCCTTGTAGATTACAAAGGGAATGCTTAGAGTTTCAGCTTCTAGTGATTCTGGTAATCTATAAGTCTTTATCAGAATTCACATTTAAATATTTACAAAGGGAATTTTAAAACTACTGAACCTATTTGGACTATTTTTGCAATTTGTTGAACTGATTGAAATTATGTGAGTCCAATGCCAAAGCTATGCTATCTTGTGAGAATCTCATGTTAGAGAGAAAACAGTTGGATTTTTTCTGATAATGTAAGGCAGGATTAGAATTCTTATATAAGCAATAATAAAAAGAAGGACAATGACATGTCTGACTGGCATCTATAGAAAGGGATGTGGGAGTTAAATCTTGACAACATCAGGAAATTTTTCCAGATGTCTTACAATAAAATATGGGTCTCTACAACTACAATCTAGTTACTTAGTACACATAGGAATCTTAATCAGTATTAACAAAATTTCAAACCCAGAAACCATGAGCATTTAAGCTTATGGTACAATGACATATCATAATATTGATCATAGGACGATTAGGTGCATTATTTTTTCTATAATTTCTTTTTGAAGATAAGATTTTAGGGCAAGAGCTGACTGGGAAATGCTATACTCTAAAAAATTATTACATAATTGCATGAAACCCTAATACTTTACACAATTCTGCTTACTTTGCCTTTCCTCAGGGGCAACGACAAGGGAAAGGATTCGGGTTAGAATCGCAATGGTGATCAAATTTGTATTCAGGGAAAAATAAAGAACTTAGTTTTAACTTGACATTCTCTTCTGGTGAGAAGGATATTCTATAAATTGGGTGTTAGATTATCAATTTAACAAATAAATGAGCAATGTTTCTTCAACCACCACTTTATTTTTAAGCCATATTCATTATGATCTATTGCTGTTGCCAACAGAGTATGAGGACCAACTACAAATGGATCATTTCCATAATTTTGGTCTGTAAATTCAGTTTTACAGCTGAGGAAACAGGCTTTGGAAATCTAAGGACTCTGCATTTCAGTGAGTGCTGGTCACACTTAGTACACCCCCAATATTAGTAAGAAATTTACATTGGAGATGACAACAGAAATCTCCAGCTTTAACTATGAATTCACCCTTAAAAGACCTTCTATTATTCTATATGATTTCAAAGGCATTTACATTCCATTATTTTAAAAGCATGGTGATATATGTACATTTTACTCTTAAACTTGTCATTTAGCTGTCATTGTGTGGTCTCTCCTCCTTTCTCCCCTCTTTCTACCCCCCAAAAAAAAAACCTTGAAAAATGCTCTGATCCTGTCAGTTTGTTTTGCTACTATGAGTTGAAAATTAAAGCTTGTATAGTCAAACCCTTGATACCTCCAACAATTTTGACTTTTCAGAACGTATTTTATTCTCCTTTTCATGCATTGACATGGCTTTCAGATGCTCTTCAGCTACATCTGTGTGCACTTGTATTGATAAACTTACCAAATTAACTCAAGCAAAATTGACTGTCAAAAAGATCAGTAGAAAGATATTTTCCTATGAAAAAAAAATTAAAGAAAAAGAAGAGAAAATCAAGTATTTTTAAAAATAGGCCAAACTAATGCAAATATCTTCTCAAGTAAGCAATAGTACTCAGGGAAGGCAGATATGATTATTACTTGCAGTTATAAAATAGCTTTCATCTATCAGATATTTATAATGCATGCACGACTGCCACAGTTTACTTGGGCTGATCACCAAGGCTACCCTGCTTGTGCTTGTTTTCTCACTGCATATAGTTTCCCTAGTTTATGCAACCTCACTGCTGTTTGCACCTGTGGGAGGATGCGGCTGTACAGCACACCTCACTCTGATGACTGCCATTGGAACACGTTTGACATCCTTAACATGAGAATGCCTTCTTTCTGCTGTGTGTCTGACAGTGTTTATACACAGCAGACTTATCTTGCCATATAGCCAGGGCATGAGGGAAAAACAAAGTTGCAAGAAACAGAGCAGACTCTGCATATATACAAGGGGCAGAATGAAGATAACCTCTGGCTAAATCCTTTGTCAAAGCTTTCTGCCTGGAGAGTGTTTTTTCCAGAGCAGCCAAGAAGAACCCTAGATTGTGGGGAGCAACAAGAAGAGGCAGTGGAGATTACCGTCTTAACTCACCTGATGTGGCATTGGTGAAAATTGCTGGATCTAACCTGTGATTGGATGGCTCTCAGGAAACCTTTTCTGCTTATTTGGACACAGATCCATAGCTGGAAGAAGGAGATATTGCAGCAGCACCTGCAATGTGTTAAAATAGGAATTTTCCGTGATGATTTCTGAAGGCCAAACTTCTGAGAGCTAGCATAAGCCACTTAACTGCTTAGTTTTTAAACAAGTATCTGTTTGGAGCTGCTAATTAAAATAGGTCAAAGCATACATTAAGATAGGGTAGGAGGCAAGGTACAACTGAAGTAGTCAAAGCTGCATGATAAAGTTGTTACAGGTGTGCATTTTTTTTCACTGGCTTTGACAACTTGCTATGTGGTCAAATTTAGTCCCCAGCAATTTTCTCACCAGCCAGATTCAGACCAGGTGATTGTGGTGATGTTGCATTGAGCTAGCTGGTGGAAGTTAATTACACCAAGCTATGTCCTTGTTAAGGCAACTTGAAGTAGCTGTTCCTTGCCAGCAGGGAGTTCTGCTGATGTTCATTTCAATGATCTGGCAAAAGAGCCCATAGTGGAGTGTCTGTGCTTCAGTGTTTAATTTTGCCTTATGATGTGATGGGCTGAATATTGCTGTGAAAAACCAGCTCAGGAGGAGGAGGGAATGAAGCAGTTGCTGGTGCACAACATTTACCTGAAAGTAATGCTGCATCACTGTCAGGTAAGCAGTTTGATGATCGTAGATCATGCATTGGGGCTGTTGCTAGGGAGTTTGATGTCTTTATTCAGAGGCTGGCGATACCTAGAGTCAAAAGGAGGTCAGTGAGAAGGTGAGTTATGGATGCTTTTACACTGATGTGGACCTCAGACTGTATTAATGGGACACAAGTTTCCCTAAGCTAGATGTAGTCACTATTTAGTAGGGTTTTTCTTGTATTACACTGGAATAATTCCTTCTAGTAAGTGCTTAAACAAGGAAAAAGGGAGGGTGTGGGGAGTTTATGTAGAGAAGTTACATTGGAATGTGTTTAAAGAACAAGAAAGTTGGGATTCTCTTAGGAAGAGGCTGCATTCTTTTCTCATCATGCACCCTCAAGTAGAAAATTAAGAGGCTTGTAAGAGTGTTCACTATCCTTGCATTAATTCAGTTACTAAAATAATTGAAGCTCTGGTAAGGTTTTCCTATACTTGTGAGCTTGTGGAAAGCCAGAGAGGAGTGCTTTGTTTAAAACTGAATTTTGATATTCTGTCCCTTATGCCTTCCACTTCATTTTTCTAAAGTGTTTTCAATAAGCTATTCAGTTACATTCCTGTATTAATGGAATTCTAATGGGATAAATTCAGTTACAAAGAAGACCTGTTCTAGTTGTGACTGCTACTTTAATTTATTTGTTTCCTTTTGGCAAGACTCACCGTAATAGTAGGCATCTGGTACATAAAAAAGTTGATTAAGATACCTGTGTATTCCAGATCACAAAAGGCCCTAAAACCTGGCACTAAATTTTAAGATGGACACTTTGTCCATGGAAGATCAATTTAGGAATCATCCCTAGTCCCTGGTTGTTCTGGAAAATGGTGCTGAAATTGATCATTAAAGGCTTTTTGGTGGATGTTTCTTCACCATATCCCATTGTCTGAGCAGTGCTGACGATGGTGTGCTGTCTTTGGTGTTTTGGTACTGTATTTGGTAGTGGAATCACTTGTAAAAGCAGTACTCTCAATTCCTCAGGCTATAGGCAGGAGTTGAGACCATTAAGGGTGTGGGTTTAGACCCTTCTGCTTAGATAACTCTAACAAAAAAACTTCTGTTCAAATACCTGATTTGAAAATATTTGCATCTGGTCAAATATATAATGGGACCAAACAGAATAGATCCCTGAAAAGGAGAAGAGTCCAGTGTCCTGGAAGGACTGTGTGTGGAAACATGGCCTGCTGCTAGATACATATGAGTAAGCTCACTTCTACTCAAAAGGGAAACTTCTTGCTGTAGAAAATTCCAAAATTCTAATCTTAAAAACTGTATCTGCAGGCACATCAGGACAAACATACAAGATCTGCTCTGTAACACACACTGGCTTTCAGTTGCTTCAGTTCTCACGTCTGCTGAGCAGGATCATACAAGGCAAGGAAAGTGGATGGAAAACTATACAATTCTTATTACCAGTGGGCAAGAGACCTGCAGTGATGCTCAAATAATGAGAAACAAGTTAACAATACACCAGCTTCTTCAATTGCCCTAAGTTATTGTTAACCGACAGTACAATTAACACCTTAGGGGTTAGTTAAGTTCCACTACTGACAGAAAGACGAAGGAATATAAACTAATACCTAAATCAACACCTTGGGAAAAAAAAAAAAAGTAGTCCTATAAGCACTAAGATCTTAAATAAAACTAAAAGTAATACTAATTATGTCTTTGAGTAAAGGACTAAGCTTTCCAGTGACTTTAATGATGTTTAATTGTGTCTATACTTATTTCTTAGCAAAGAAGGAAGAAGTTCATATTAAACTCCAGAGGAAGAAAATTGCTAAAACTTAATTCTATCACTAAAACTTTGCAGTAGGTCTCTTACTAGGCCATGTTATTGAAGAGTTTTGGGACTTGATCATCAGACCTCACTTATAAGGCTACTGCTTATTAAAAACATGTCAAGTGCTTTAGAACACGAAATTCAAGATGAATTATGATGTGCCTTGGTCCTGAACTTAGAGATAAGCTTTCAGACAAAAGTGAATGTACATTTTTTGCTAGGGACACCACCATTTTCGTGTCCCTATAATACTAATACCCTAGTGTAGACAGGTAACTAATACCCTAGTGTAGACAACAGAGCTCCAGGGATGCAAATGGCATCCAAGCTGCTGGTCCATTTCTCCTCAGTATACTCTGCAAACTCTTTCAAGACACTTCCTTCTATGCATGCTACTTACTCTGTAGGCTATGTTTGCAGCAGCAGCATCTGCAGCCTTGGTACATCAGGCACTGAGTACCAATCCAGTCTTTTCCTTGACCCTGGAAAAGACAATTTTTCCTAACTTATGTTTGAACACCTGGAGCCAGTTTCTTAGTTGCTTTCATCTTTGTAGCAGTTGGTCTGTGGCAAGAAATAAGATAACAACTGAAAATGGCTCTCGGTGAATACGGAATTGGCACGGCTCATGTAAAGCTGTGGTTTACATTTGAGGGGTTGGAGATGAGAGCTCTTTCTGTCTAGATCCATGCTAGCAATCCGGAAACCACTCTAATCTGTTCTGGTGATCAGGAAAGAATAGTTATGACCTGCAAGCATTGAGCTTTAATGCACTTTTCTGTTATGCCCCTTCTCTGCTTCATTAAACTGTATCACAACACAGCAGAACATCTGAGCTATAGGCAGCAAATGCCAAATGTTCCTGTTTTGCTTTCTAATGCCATTTTTCAAATGCCATGGACATCCTTGAAGCCCTCATCAAGGTGTTACTAAACTGTTAAAGTCTATTTTGTGCCAGCAGGCCTCAGTCTAAGTACTAATGCCATCCCACATCTAATGAGCTGTTAAGAGCTGTATGTTTGAAATCCCAGTAGAATTTAATGCCTGATGCAGTCCAAACAAAAAAATAGATACATTTCCAAAAGGATGATAAGGACCCTAGTTCCCATGGTGTTCACTTAACAAAATCTTAATTCTTCAAGTATATTCAAAGATTCATGTATACTGTAGACTTAGTACACATTGAAAAGAGCTCAAAAAATTACAGTAATGAAATTAATTTTATAATGATGATTAGTTAAAGTTACATGTCAGTACAGTTAGGGATATGTCCCATTTGTGGAATATATGCCCCGAGTTAGGTTACTTTCCCAAACTCTTGTGTTTTAAAGACAGAGCAGGACTTTCCACCTCTACCTAACTGATATAACTGAAGAAGAAAGGAACAGCTGTGATATGGCATACACTTAGTTAAATCAATTACATATTCTCCAATTCAACAATCACAGTTTTTCTACAATGTACATCACTAAAACCTAGAAAAATATGGGGTCATGTATAATGGTATATTAATTAAGACTGTGTTTAAAATTAATTCTAATGATTCTGAATGGAAATACCAAAGGAATATGTTTCAATCTTTGCTTTTACAAAGAATAAGAAGAATTAATGACATGACATATAGAGGATGGTCAAGTGGTGTTACGTTGCCATATATTAGAGAAAATTGTAGTAGCATAAAAATCATCACAGGTGAAAAAAGATCCTGCAATTGACTTCTAAGAAGACCAAAGTAGTATGTTTAAAGTCCACTGATGACTTCTCTCCTGTCCCTGCCCTGGTGCCTTGTTCAGCCAGGGAATGAGGGTGGATGGTGGGGTGTGTGTGGAGGGCTGTAAGTTTTGAGTAGTTTCTTTATCTAAGTGGCAACTTAGAAAAATAATAAAGACATATTCTGCACCCACTCCCATAAAGTGAACTTCTCTGAGATGTATATGCTGGCAAATGATCCAACTGATTCCTGTTTTCAGGACTGTGGAGTGTCCCAAATATGTGGTGTAGTTGATGGAAGTGACCACTACTGAAAAGTGGTTGTAGGCTGCCGGGTAAGTAGAGATCTCAGATATGTTGCTTGCCAGTCTGGTTATTTACAAACTGTTTGGGGATGCTTGCCGAGCATCAACACTCCTTGATGCTGGATGAACTTGGCATCTCAGTCGTGGATGTAAGACAGCTGGCAGAAAGTGCAGAGAGCTGATCAGAGTGAACCCCATACAGTATGCGGCTATTGTAGTTATTCACCGGGAAATGCTGGGGACATAAGAAGTGCTGAAATCCCATTCCTCTAAAACCTGTCTGTATTACATTAGCATATATGCCTCTTTCTAAGGGACATCTGCATTCTTTCTTTAGGATAGGCAGATGGACTGTCTAAGTCAGTGTAATGTCTTTGTACTTCCTAGGTTCAAAAGGATATTTTAACCACCTGCTGTGCAAGATTGCCCAACCTTGTGAGTATTTTAAAGTAAAATAGCAGCTCCATTTTGGAGAGAAAATTTCTGTGGCATTTCAGCGTGTGGTCTGTGCTACACTGTGACCAGGGAGGTGCCTGAGACCTGTTCTGTGGAGGGCAGCCTGAGGTCCTCAGACCCTCAGACAGCTCAACTCTTACCTAACATATGATAAATTCAGCTGAAAGCAGAATCCATCTTTATAATACTAGAGCCATGCCAGTGTGAAATACTGTGATATGTTCACCCTGTTCTTGCACTGCTCCTTAGGCATCTTCTTGGAAAGCAAATACAGGTTAGGTGGACTGCATCTGACCCAGTCAAACCATCTTGTTAAGAAGTTGGGAAGATTACTGGGATCCTTGCCAGTCTGAGAGTATTTGAACTGACAGCTCTTACTTCCTAGCAATATGTGTCAATCCCCTAGAACCACTGGGAAATGCAAAAGCAGAAAGCAGAAGTTGGAGTCAGGGAGAAAGTAAACAAGAGACAATTTGGCTCTACTGTCAATGACAAGAAATCTTCCTGGGAGAGAAAGGTGTATCAAGGAGCCCCAATGTTTTTTCTGTGCAGGATCAGGGCTTGGGACAGCTCTCTCTTTATGTTTGTAAGTCCCCATTATTCTTCTTGAAAATCAAAATTAAAGTCATTAGTCAGTTAATAGAACTTCTAATGTCTTTTTTTCTTCCTGGATGACTGGATTAATATCCCATATCCTCAATACCTCAATTGCATAATGATGCAATGCGCAGGGGTGAAACTATTCAGTTTACAAATGTTCTGATGAGTGCTCCAGCTGCAACACTTCTCTATAGCTACAAGAGCAAGTTTGCTTGCTTGTTTATCTTTTGTAGCAGCATATGAAAACTGAACTGTTTCATGTCCGGTCTCCCTCTTTCCCAGTCAGAATTTTTGTGTACCTGTTTGATCCTACTGTATTTCTTGGCTGCCATACATGAAGTCTCTGTTAATTTTGATTTGCTTCCTGGGTATTTCTGTATGTATGTTTTTTAACAAATTAAAAGTGCTCTGATATTTCTCACAGTCAGCTAGAACTGAGGGAATCACAATGTATCAGGGCCATAGACCTCTTCATTTAGCAGGAATATTAATGTATAGCTATATCAAAGAAAAAGCCAGGTTAAAAGCAATGCAACGATTTCAAGGAGAAGTTATTATTTTTATCAAATCTACAATTTTATCAGCTGATAGTCTTTCCTGTCTCAAAGGGACTATCCCTTTTCTTCATGGCAATGTGTAATAGGAAAAATTAGAAATTTTAAATGTCTCATGTTGTACATTTATCAAGAATTAAAGTTTACTTACAGAACCCATCGGAAAATCTCTCTGAAGCTATGGTTTTCTTTTGACTTTTTCCTCCAGCAGCAGCAACCTGATCAAACATTCAAATTCTTATAAAAAGCAACCTCTTCACCCCCCAAAATACCCTTCATCAATTTTTGATAGTATTAAATTCACTTAATTTTTTCTTCGGTGAGAGGTACATAAATATATTCATATGATACTGGCTATATAAATAAGAATCTTACAGCAGAATTCTAACTATAAAGGATACTCAGAAGAATGTGGAGACTGCAATTCACTTTAAATTCAAAATTAATCCTATGTCCCTCAGGTTAAAGTATGCTAAATAAGTCCATAACATGCTCAAAAACTAAACTAGTGTCCATCTGTAAGTAGTCTAGATTTAATGTGTGGTTTCTTCAGTTTTTCAACCATGATAACAGTATCCTTTTAGGGTATGCATCTTAAAATTATTTTCCTGTCTTGCAAACAGAGCATTGTTATTCCCACACTGCTCTTTCAGAAAATAATGCTATAACACAGAATAAGGTAATTCAATACATTAGTTGAAAGCATTTTTCCCATGTATGCTAAATCAACAAAGGTTGCTCAGCAGTTTAAAAGACATACAATAAAGTACTTTGATCCACCATATGTCTGGAGAAAACCTAAGCTGATTCTGTGCAGTTATTACTCTTGTTTAGGGAGTGCTGATGCTGTGCTTCACACTGTTGAAAAAGTGGAATACGTGAACACTGGATCAAAGATCTTATAATTTTGTGAATCACAGCACAATTTATAGGTCACCACAGACCTTTATAAAGTGAAACAGAAATTTGACAAATTCTACCAATAAATTTTCTTGTCCAAGCCAAAGGATGGTTTTTGCCCCTCACAAAACGGAGGCACAAATCTCCATTGCTTTGCCGAGTTCATTTTTATACAGATGACTACCTGCCTTTTGATATCCCTGTACCCAGCTGTGTGCTGGGGAAAATTTGGGGTTAATTAACAAGGAGAGGTCACAGGAGTCCTGATTCACTCATGTGTTAATTTCTGTGAGTTAATAAAAAGGAAACTAAAAGGAAATAAAAAGTGATTGGTCTCCTCACTACATTCTGGTGTGTATCTATCTCTGAGAGGGAGCTTCACAGCAAGTTTTGTGCCCAGTGCAAGCGTGTATTAGTGACCCACAGCTTTTGGTGTAACACACATACATTCTGAAGACCGGAACATAATGTTGGCTACAGGAATTAGAACTGAAACAGACCCATTACTTCACTTGTGTCCCAATTGCCATTGCAAATTAAAATGCAAGTTTAGCTTTTGTACTTCAAATTTTTAAATAGGTCACTTTGCAGTTTTTCTTGGAATTGTACTTTACAGCCAAGCTGTGCAATCCAGAAAATATTGCATGATATTCCACCAAAGCATTCTTTTTCTTTAAGCTTTTCTTCTGCTTGCTAGTGATGACAGGAATAAGAAGAACAAATTATAGTAATCTGAGAGTTTGCTTCTTTTAAGAGTTTGGGACATGGAATGGTTGATTGTACCTACAAAGGTTTTACAATTAAGTGCTATTAAAAGTCACAGATTTTTTCAATCTAGAAATGACCGTTAGACCTCCTAATCTTCACTTCTCTCCTAGGCTATTAAATCTTATTAGCAAGCTTTGTAATGTGTTTGTCTAAGTCATATTTAAAAAAAAAAAAAAAAGCATCCAACTGGGATAAAACTATCACAATGAGAATCCATTGCTTCCCTCGGCAGGAAAAGAGTTACCTGACTTTCATTGCTTTTACTTGAGATGCCAATGACTTCCCAAAGAGGGTAGGGAGGATTTTAAATAGTTTTGAAAACTACTTTGTAATTTACTGTGATAAAATGAAAGTTATCAATATATAGCATTTTGCAGATGAAAATTTTCTCATAGAGAAGGCATTTATGGGAGGACAAGAATAAATACCAGCGTGCTGGCTATGACTGCACCACACCTTCTCAGCCTATAGGTTGAGGCCTATACTGTGTCTTCTCAGCTGCTAAGCTACAGTTGGGGTTGGTTATTAGTATAAAAATTGAATTATTCCAAGCACTTTTGAATGCTATGTAGAAACCCTGCTTTGTTGCTTACAAGGGTAACAGGGAGGAGGAAGAGGATTGCTCAGGTCTTTTCAGCCCCCTAGTATTTCTGTGCAATATTGAGCCTGTGCTAGTCCTGCAAAGGAACTAGAGATTTCTTTATTCTCTGTGTGAATCTCTTATCAATCCAAGAGAATATCAGTACCAACTGTCGTAATACCATTTGCAAACATCCGTTAAACCAGTAAAGGTGTCTTTCTGTGTCAGAATTACAAACCAAATTTATACCTGTTTATACAATGAGTTATAAATGAAAAGACTTTGACATGGGATTTTGTGAAGTGTCATTTCAAATAATCTCATCTGTTCTGAGCAAAAGTTACTAAATCCAATCAAAATTAAACTCTAAGCCAAGTAGGTGTTTGCTTTACTTTATTTTTAACTCATGCAATGCAATCAGACTTTTTAAATAACCGGATAACATTGGTTAGAAAATAAAAGATTAGTTAGAAATATATTTAGCAATTATTAAAGTAAAAATCATTGCAAGGTCAAAATAGCTCTTCAGGTTTCAATCAGTACCTGTCATTTAGATGCTTAGCTACTTCTGGCTTTGAAACCATTTTAGATGATCAATAAATTCCAACAAATATTCAACAAAACTGCAGGCGAATATTTCACTGTCGTCTGGAAGCCATACAAACACTAATTCAGACAGCCTGTGAAATTGCTTTGCAGCAAAATTAAGTGATTATCAAAAATATCTCACAGGTTGTCCAAGAAGTATTTGGCATATTTTCTTTCTTCATTCATGACTAAGTAATTGAAATTCTGATAGATTCCTTCTTGCAAATAATTATCTTATCATGGCACTGATGTTGTACAATTCTCAAGGGACTTTCAATTCATCAGTAGTTGCAACTCTGCTAATTTGCAGAAAAAAATAATTAAAAAAAGAGAATCCCTTTGTTTAGGACTGCATTGTTTTGCAATACTGTCACACAATCCAGTGAAACCTACCAAACTCATCCAGAAGAGCATATATCACAAGGGAAGTGAATGTTTCTTTACATGACTTTAAATAGAGAGAGTTACTGTTTGAGCTGAGTTGCAAATTCAACTCTCTGCAGTAATTTAGCATAAATTGCTTTACAGATCCTCATATATCCTGCTAGGTCAATTTTTTTTTAGCACCAATTGAAGAGAAATACTTTGTGGGGACTAACACCGGGGTATATTTAAGGGGGCAATGTATCCACTTACATCTTTAGAGATTATATTAAAATCAGTATGTTAGGATTGATAGAATAAAATGGAAAAAATTCAAAAGCATCCTGCCAAGTGTGGAAAGCCATGATTTCCTCTCTGAGGCCTGAAAGTTACGACTCCGATGGTCTCTATTATAATGAACTGGCACTTGACCACTGAGGTGATGGCAATCATAATCTGTAAATCTCAAAGCCTGGGCATAAGAGTTTGCAAGCGTCTCTTAGTTCTCCAAGGTGGATTTCACTTCCAAATGCTGAAAGCATCCTTTGCTGCTGGGAATGTGACCAGAGGTAGGTTTGGAATTGAAACCTCCTTGGCTATGAAGGGGGTTAAATGAAAAAGAACATGTTTTCCATGTGGATTGATGTACCTATACTTTTTAATTTTGTCTGGCAGGGAAAAAGTGCATGCACAAGTTTTCTGAAAGGTGATTTTAAGGGGAAGAGGCGAGGTGGGATCTCAGTGTACTTGGTGGCAAGGCTGGAAATGAAAAGAACAAAGGAGCTGTGGCATCTGCCTGCCCTCGGCTAGGCAGCCCAAACTCCCACTGGGAGGGCATCGGATGCTTCTTTGGGGCCCTGGCTTCTGGTTAAGTAGCTCGATCTTACAGAGAAGAGGTATCTCTTTATGTGCAACAAAACCATCTGTCCCACTTCTCACAAATTAACTGTTCCTTGTATGTCCTGTAATTGATTCCCTTACAGGTTACTAGCCAGCAGCTAAAGTAATTTTCTTTCAAAGCTTGCATCACATCTTTTTTGTCCTTTCATTTGGGACAAAGAAAGGTTAATCAATTACCAGACAACCTTCAGAAAGAATGCTCTCTATTCTAAGCCAACAGCAATGCAAAAGGGAAACACCCCTTAAGCCCCACCCCGTACAACAGTGAAAAGTTTAACCAGTTGCTGATCCACTTTTCCCAGGCAGATAACCAGCTTTGGCATGGTCCTTGCATCAGCCTAAGCAGAGGTACCTTCACTCAGGGGACATGTTTGTTCTCAGATTGGGTTTTAGTGAGCTCTCTCTCCTTCCATCTTGGCTGTTGATACTAACTCAGACAGACAATTTCAGTGCTTACTCTCAGGTTTGCAGAAGGAAGTTAAATATGAGAGGTGAGAAAAAGCTTAAAACGAGTGGATAATATTATTGCTTTCACAGTAAAAAATGGTACTGAAGATCTAGGGATCTAATACCTGAGGGCATACTTTTTATTTGGCTCTCTCCCAAAAGCCATATGGAAAAACACTGGAGTAATTGTCCTTGAATGTGTCATACCACCGGAAGATTTCCACTTCCTTTCCTCCCTCCTTCCTCACTGTACATGCACAAGTGCTGTGGACATTACTGCAACCACATTGGAAAACACTAACATTTTTGTGAAAACTGTCTGCAAATGAATTCAAATAGCTTGGATGAAAGTTATATCATCTGTTACTCTAGTGTCCCTGTTAAATGCCATTAGTGCCAGTGCTGTTCCTGCAGGCACGATGCAATGTAGAAAACCAATTTCACCAATGTCCCACCCTAACCCTATTATATGTACGTTTCAGCAATCTTTTTTTCTCCATTAGATCAGACTTTCACTGCCTCCTACAGAAAACTGAAGCATTTGTTTCTTGTGCAGCAATGTGCAGCACTTGTACTTACTTTTCTCATGATTAAAAATATTATTTGATCTTCTGAGGTATAACATTAGTAAGTATGATGAAGACATGACAAAAAGAATGCAAATACAGTTTAGTAGAAGAAATACTTTGAGATTATAGCAGAAACTATCATTAGTTCTTTACTGCAAGGCAGTGCTCAACAGCATTCCCACTAAAGATAATTTAAAAAAAGCTTCTAGGCTTCAGCTACACTTTTGTGTGCAATAGAAAAAGCTGTCATTGCTCAGCTATTTTGCCTTTCAAATACTATCCATTCTAGAGAAATATGCCAGATATTTTTGATAACAAAGGAATGACAGGAAGAGAAAACTCTACCACAGCAACAAACTGTCTGATAAAAGATAAGCAAAGCACACCAATTAAGTTAAGAGCATGAGATAAAAATAGAGCAGAAATTAAATCCTTCAGACTGACACTTCCATTTAGTGTATTCCTGTAGATTTTGTGACCTTTATGTATAGTTAGTAAAGAAAACCCATGTACCTTGATATGACCCTTATTTCTTTTAAGTTTTTTATTTCTTTAAAAATGCAAACTTATTCAATGTGTTGCAAATACAAATAGTACTTGCTTTAAGTAACTGTGAGATGGAATTTTTAGTAGGAGATGAGTATTTGGTATTTTCTTGTTTACAAACATGATATATTACTATGTATTCCTGGCCTTGTGTCAGAATTTATTTTTACTGTAACTTACCTACAATTATCTGAAATTATTAATATAAATAAGTTTTTTTGTCTACCTCCTCTTTGTACTCTTCAGGTTGGTTCATTAGTTATCAAAAGGGTTGTAACCTGGAAGTTAGACAGGGAAGAGGAGGCATCAAACCATCAGACAGAACACCTTCCTTTGCTACATGCAAATCAAAGAACCAAAGGTGGTAATTTCATCATATGCATCCTTTTTTATGCTTATGAATGCATATATTCCACTGAGATTCACCTGGAATCTGAAAAGTCTGAGAACTATAATTTTCTTTTTTTAATCTAATGATATTAGAAATGAAAGTGTTGGGGTTTGGGTTTTTTCCCCAAAATGACTGATATCGAATCATCAGGTAAACAGGTAATTATGTATTTGTATGTTTATGTCTCACTGATTCCGCCTATTTGTCATGCATTTAATACATGCTTATTGTCTCAAAACTGTGTCACTTATTTTGATTTTATTAGTGGCTGCGACTGAATAACTAAGTACTTATTTGGAAAAAAATTTTTCTTCCACTTATTAGAAGGCACAGCAGGGTTTTAAGTGTCCTGGGAGAGATTCTCAGCTGGTAAAAGCACCTGTGAAAGCTAGTTTATCCTAGATGAGTTGCTTCTTGCCTGCTTTTTGTGTGCAGCTGGAACTGTGTTGGTGAGCCAGATAAGCATGACTAAACTTCATTATCTAGGAAGCTACTTGAGAGGGAGTATGGGAGTGCTGGTTCATGCTGCATAGGAAAAGTCAGCCAAGAAGCAATTACTAGACATTAGGAGCATCTTCCAAAGCATAGCATTCAGGCTATTTTCATTGCAAAAACACACTCTCATATTAAACAAGGTGCAAGGAGGGTTGTTTTGTAAAGGGTTAATCCGTTAGTATGGCAGGCTTGTGCTGCAGGACGAAGCTGAGGTGGCCTATTCGAGACATTATTGGTCTGCCTTTTTCAGTGTGACCTTTAATGTGCTAGGACTGTTCTAACAGCATTGAAAAGTTCCCTTTGCTATTCAGGGGACTACACAGGACAGATTCCTCCTGTGTTTTTAGCTGAGTTTGTGGTAAACAATAAATACTGATCTGATCCATGTATTGTATGGCTGTAGATATAAACAGAAAGATTGTTAGCATTTGACTTGTTATCAAATGCGTGTGCATTTTTAAAGCCAATTGACCTGGAAAATGTGGTAGAGCTGAAAACAGATTCATCTTCCCCTTTTTTACCTTTAGAAGGATTAAATGATACAAACCTTAGGGCAGAGAAAAATAGCTATATCACAGCCCAGTCAATGTCTCTGCTCTCTGAGCTTCAACCTACTTGAAATTCTGGAAGTAGAGATTGTTGCTGTCTGCTGGGTTTTTTCCCTTTTGTTCATTTGGCCTCCATTTGATTTATATGGGCTTTTTGTTCAGGAGACAAGAATGTATGAAACAGCAGACTTTTGCTGTAAGGGAAAGTATACTTGAAGTTGATTTCAGAATAGAAAATTTGTTCAAACAGCTCAAGTGACTTTATCAAAGTTAACCCTTGAACATTTTGCTCACAATCCACAGTCACATTCATTGGTTCAAACATCTATTTTTGGTCATCTTTGCTCCAAGTAGCAAAGTTTTGGTTTATTCAGACAACTGTTTATTAATCATTCACAGGATAATAAAGTAGTAGGGTCTTACTGACCTTTTCCGGAGCATTCTAAATCTCTTCAATATGTTGACCTCACACTGAGGTCAGCTGTTACATGTTACATTTTTTACATTACAATCAGCTTTCATTACAATGAGTTACATTGAGATTTTTTTCAATTAACTCTATGTGTTGCTGATTATTGGACACCAAAGACAGTACTGATACTACTGTGGAAATAGCTTTATTTACAGGCTTCTGTACCAGATCGATATTCGAGTGGAATATTTAGATGAGAACATTATGTTTTCAGCTTCTCTTTTTTTTTTTTTTTTTTCCTAGTAGAAGAAAATTCCCATATGCTGGTGAAACTTTCTGCTTTAGTCCAGAGCAAAGTTTTTGCTAAAGTCACAAATACATTGTTTAGTAAGTTTACCAAATGTTAAAAGCAAAACTTGTGGCTTTTGATCAAGTATTTTTCTGATTTATTTAAAGATATTAGCTTAATCTCACTGTTACAGAGCTGCAGAAAACCAGAAAGTTAAATAGAGTTTTATACTATTAATTAAGGCCTCAAAATACAAAAAGGCTTAATGGAAAATGAGTAATTGTCCATGGTCTCCTAAAACAGAGCCATTTTGTCTTTTTCATCACAAAATTGTAGGAGATGTTTAAACTGGCTATAGACAAATTATCTTCAGATAATCTATCAAGGAGCCAATCTGACACCATCAAAAAAAAAATCATGAAGAATTATGTATGTTACCCCTTGGAAGCAGAATGCTCTAGGAAATGGGCATTTTTATCCAATGTTTCATCACTTGCATATAATGATTTTCTGTCCTGCTGTGTCTATATAACAAATTCCATAGTAGAGAGAGCTTCAAAGGTCAGGGAACACTGTATACTAACCTGTTCTCTTTCTCCCTGTCCTTCTATACGGAAACAAGGCCAATCAAATTGACAGAAAACAAGAGTCAGTGAAACAATCAATCAAACATGAAAAAGGGCTAGAGCCAAGGAAAATCAACTCATTTAAACAAGAAAAATGGCTCATTATATGACTAACATGATACTTTAACAAAAACTGAAAATTATTAATGTCAGGTAGAATAAGAACTTGAAATCTGTCCAGAAGAAGCAGTGTTCTTCAGAGGTAAACCTCATAAAGTCATAGAAGGAAAAACTCAGAGAGTAACTGCATTTAAATGGTACTGACTTTTGATGCTGGAACAACATGGGCTTTTGAGAGAAATATATGCTTTCTCAAGAGTATAGAGAGCTTGCATAACAATGAATACATTTGCTACTAGCTTTGACACCATGCCAGACTTAGTGAATAAAATCTTATATACAAGATTGTTCATTAAGTGTAAACCTGTACTTAAATCTGGAGCTCCCTCAAAAACTTTGAAGTAGTAACTATGTTTCATGTTATAGTTGGGGTAGGCTCAGTTTCCAACAGAAATAAAGAATTTGCACCACTTGCATAAGGCATATTGCATCTGACATTATCTAACGGGGGTGGATAGAATTAAAAATGCTGAGAAGCACTCAAGGATTTTTGCAATTTTTATTTCTATGCTAATATGCAAGGCTGGGGGGGAGCAAATCTTTGTAAATTTTAATATATTATGATCAACAGTACCATTGGGAGTAATGTCTCTAATAACAAAAGAGTGCTTGGGGTATGCCAGTATTTAGGACGTACAGAATGGGATGATCCGGCACAAATGTGTCTTTTAGGCATACGTCTGCTGACAGGAAGACAGAGAAATGTGATTTGTTTTTTCAAGCTGGACTAATTGAAATAAAAAGCATTTTGATATGTCTAAGTTACAGATATGATAAAAAGACATTCAGAGTAAGGAAGGGGAACTCACAAAATTAAAGATTCCTTTGCAACATTTTAGCTAAAAAAGCCAGTGTAGTCCTTTGCTGTATTAATAGCTACAGGAGATGGAAGTAACAGAAAGATTTTTAGCTCTCTATTTGACATTAAGACGTCAAGCTTGGAGTTCTGCAGACTTTTGGTGCTTTTTTGTTTTTAAAAAAAAAAATACTGAAAAACTGGAAATAATGCAGGAGGACCATTAAAAATAAATCAAAGAATGAAGAAAAAGCCTTATACGGACTTAAAGAGCTTTAACAGTTCAACTTATCAAAAAAATTGATAGATCAGTCATACAATTGTGCTCTCCAAGTAGGCTATTTAGCTACAGTAAGAACAGCAATAATTATAAGTAGCAGCAGCAGCAAAAGTAGTAGTAGCAGTAGTAGCATCTCTAGCAACTGTGACTAAGCCTTGTTGAACGGCAAACTCCGGGCCCTCTTGCGGTGCTGGTCTCCTGACTGGGCAGACCTTTCCTGCTACTGAAAGGATCCTTTCTGTGCAGGGGAAAGCTCTCGCTGACATGCAGCCACATTACCTGAAATAAAAGCTCTTGAAACCAGAAGTAGTTTAGAGAAGAGATATTGCTTTATTCGATATTGGGTGCTAGGTGGGAATCCACAAATCTAGCACGCCTTACCGACTGCATTCACTAATCATTTTTACACAAAAGATTCTCATAATTCCACCTACCTAATACATAACTCCACCTCAGCTTACATACGCATTATGATGACTGAATAACCCTTTTGCACATGCGTATTAAATTTTGCAGTGTCCGCAAAACACTTCTGCACAGGTGTGAGTTCCTTGGTGGTTGTTTGGGTAGGGATACCCTTCCTCACATTATCCTTTTAAGGTATTGAATCATCACAGGACAGTAAAAATCTACTTTAAGTTTGCCAGCTTTGTAAGGATGATAAGGACGTCCATTGAAGTAGCCACAGCTCTCCCCTAATTGGTATAGGAGTACATGTTTTGATATATGAGAGAACTGTGAAGTGATTAAGTACTTCTAGCTGTCTCCTCATTATCACTATCAGCTCGGTGACTAACTATTTTCTTACAGAGTAAGAAGCTCAGTGATTAACTCTCTTCTCACACAGTAAGAAGGTTGGTAGGAAGTAAACAACATTTTAGTTAGCATATGGTAATTAACAATGCAGAGGTCTGTCTTTGGTAACAATGGGGCCAGGGTGTGTCCAGACAGGAGTGGGAAGATGTTCTCAGGTTGCACAATGACTGAAAGAAGGATCAATTCAAAACAGATAGCCACTGAAAATGTATTTTAATAAGACGGATATTTCTTGGAACATCGTAGTGACTTCAGAAGATCAGGACTGAGCACTCTTCCTCAGTACATGCTCAGCCAAGTCCAATTTAATGAGTTCAGTACTATGTGGAACATGCCTGTGACTGCCGGAACTTGAAGTTATATTCGTGTTGTGGATGATCTCATGGTTGCAAATTTATGCACAGATATTGGCAAAGATATAATTAGGAAGCAAATGAATTGCAAAACGTAGGTGGGAAGCCAATCAGATTCCCTGTTACTTGTACAAGCAGAGAAAATAAGAATTAAGCCTTATTTCCTAGGGCTAAAGTGTGTGCATGTGAAGAAATGCCTTTTCTTACTGAGACAGCACACTTTATGTGCATGCAAATTGAGGATCATTTCAAATTTTCACATTTAGTGGTGTCACAATTTTAATTATGGCACACTAACAATACAATTTAATACTTGCAGTAACTGGCTGCATTTAGACTCTGTATTGCGTACAAATGTGTTGTAATATAGCAATCTGTTGTGGTTTAGCCTCAGATGGCAGCAAAGAACCAGGTGCCAGCCACTGTCCTGCCTCCCTGCCCCCTGGCTGCCAGGGGAGAATTGGAAGAAAAAGGCAAAAACTCGTGGGCTGGGAGAAAGGCAGTGTAACAGAACAGCAAAGGGAACAAGAAAACAACAGCAATAACACTTAGAGAGGAATGTACAAACACAATTACGATACCTCCTCTCATCAACTAACCGGACCTGGGATGCCCCAGCCCGCTCCCAGACTTCCTACCCTCTGCCCCGGCCAGCTCCAGCTACATACTGGGCATGGCTCACATGGCAAGGGATATCTGTGTCCCTGCCAGATCCTTGGGAGAATTAACTCTATCCCCGCCAGAACCAGGACACAATCCACTGCCATAACTGTTTATAAGCATATTTTCAGACCATTTTTCATACAATCTTATGTTTCAATCATGATGTTAGACATGAATGGTTGGATTACATATAGAAAAAGTGATTGTTCTGTTTCTGTCTAAACCGAGGTGCCCTGTAGCAATAGCACAGTTGACATGGCCTATGTGAAAATCACCAGTGAAGTACAAATTGGTCATCTAGGGTGGGCTAAGAATAAGGCTGCCATACATAACCTTAGTTCCCCATCTATTTAGAGCTGGAAAGGGAGTGGCACAAAAAATTTAACATCTGCCAAGCATATGTGAACAGCTTAATCATTAGTAGAAACATTCAGCATCAGAAGGGTGTACAGTTTTGAATGAATGAGAACAGAAAAGAGAGGTAATGGGAATCGGGGCTGTTATGAAGGATTTGGTATGGTCTGGTGTTTCCCTCTTCCAAAACAAGCTGTGGCAACTACCACAAATAAACACATACTGCTGTGAATTGCATTCATGTTCTATCTTAAAACAGTTTTAAAACCCAAAGATGGTGTAGAATCTATAAATGGCTTTAACCCATAGAAGCAGAGTTATTTTGAACATGAAACAAAACAAAAGGTGTATTATTGTGCCCTGGGTCTGATTTGAACAGTCTTGTGTCTAACCTGTTTGAAAAGACAACCAAACAGAAAAAAGCCCTCTAGTAAGAGTAGTGATAATCCAAGAAACTGCTACAGAGCAGATGGAGTTTTTTATAATACACAGTATAGATACAGACATAGATAGATATAGATATAGATGATAAATATAGATATAGATGATAGAGATAGATAATGTTGATATAGATAGATACGAATTTTCTTAGGAAGCTCTGCTAGAACATAGCATAGTGAGCCTTATAGTTCCTATGCACATATAATTTTCTTCTTAAATTATTTCAAATTAAGTTGCCCATCTTTACCCTACTTAGTTCTGTGAACCATAGCCTATAAATTGATGCACATCTTCTCCTGCTGCTAGACATTTTACTGCAGCACTTAAGCAAATATCTCTCTTACAGTGAAAGAAAACAGCTCATCTTGAAAGACTAAGTACACAGATTCAGAAAAGAACTGCTAGTTCCCACACATTTACACCCATGTCTGGACTGACACAAACTGCTGAACTCCTGAAGTCTTGCCATTGGCATGCAGTTTGTCTACACTTTGTCTGTGGGTTGAGTCTTAGGTCACGCTAGTTTATATATGTGTATTGTTCATTTGTTCATTTTACTATTTAAACAGAACATTACCATTTTTTTTTCTATCTGATGCACAAATGTATGGCCTGGGGCACCTTCTCCTAGCAAAGAACTAGAAAATGTATTACTCTTTGCTCTTTCTTCCATCCCAACAGCTGTTGTTTCTCTATATTTAGAAACTATTTGAAATAAGAGAGAAATGCACACAAAGGAGCAAGTGTCATGTCAGTTTCCCTAGCAGTAGCGTCCTGGAACAGGAGCAGCCAAGGAGGTCTCTGTGTAAGATGCCACCACTCCATCGCAGAGCTGAGCCAACTGACCAGTGGCTGCTTATTCAGAAACTATTGTAAACTTACTTTACAGCTACTACAGGACACCAGCGTTTAACCTTTCTTGTCTCCATCCAAGTCTAAGAGCTCTGCATTTTGGTCTATTTTCTGTCATCTTTTACCTACAAATTGTTTTTTTCACAGCTTCATATAAAGTACAGAAAGCAGCTATTTCTGGAAGATCCAGTATCAGGATACAACTGTGAAGGCACATCTTTGCTTTGGTGAGTAGTGTAAAGCAACAGTGTATTGTACAAATTGGCATGGAAAGGACGCTTTACAAAACATTACATATACAACAGAATTAAATGAAGAATTTGTGAGTCCTCTCCCAAACAGACATTTCTGCCAATTGTACAGATATATAACAGGAGAAAGTCCTGGTTAGGCTAATGCTAGCTGCAGAGATGGCTGGATGCTTGAGAAACAGCACACCCCTTCTGTGGTTGTTAGGCACCTTTTCGAATTCTCACACATTTCAAATGCCAAAATGTCTGCATAGGAGTAACCTGCATTAGAAACAAAACTGAAAAGGTCAACCACGTCACAGCATGAGTCAAAAAATAGCATATCTTTCAGAACTCTTCAGAGCACTTCTCAATAAATGGATAAAATCACATGCCACTGAGGGGAGGAAGAATAGTGCATCCCTTCAGAAGAGAAAAAAAGCAGATGCTACCAATAATGTCCAGTATGTTCATATTTCTCAGTTTACTAATGCCATTCTCAGATCTGGAACAACTTCTGCTTGTGGTAATACTCTACTAGAGGTAATTTGCCTAATACTCTAGTAGAGGTGGCTTTTTTTCACCATTTCCCTTTCCCTTTCTCTCTGTTTTGCTTTATCTTGCTTTCACTTGTATTTTTGCAAACAATTCTACCAATCAGAGATAAGAATCCATTGAAATTTGAGAGATTATATTTTCTGATTTATTTGAGTTATCTTCCTATCACTGCTTTCATTTCATTAGCACTCTTTTGGCTGGTCTCAACATAACATGCCAAGGCAAGTTCAGTATGACATTCCTGCTCCAGAAAGCATCTTCTCTTGGGGACAAGAAGCTATCCTGAAACAGGTCCCTTTAGGTACTGGAAGGCTACTGAAAGTTCTCACTGCACCTTTCTCTTCTCCCAGCTGAGCAACCCCAACTCTCTCAGCCTGTCTTCATAGGAGAGGTGCTCCATCCCTCTGATCATCTTCATGGTCCTCCTCTGGACTTGCTCCAACAGGTCCATATCCTTCTTATGTTGGGGAGCCCAGAGCTGGACGCAAGTACTCCAGATGGGCTCATTAGAGTTGCGTAGAGGGTGAGAATCACCTCCCTCAACCTGCTGGCCATGCTTCTTTTAATGCAGCTTTAATGTAGCCAGGGTACAGTTGGCTTTCTGGGCAAGCTCATGTTGCTGGCTCATGTTGAGCTTCTCATACAGCAACACCCCAAAGTCCTTCTTCTCAGGGCTGCTCTCAAATCCATTGTCCATTTGTGTTTGGGGTTGCCCCAACCAATATGCAGGACCTGGCATTTGGCTTTGTTGAACTTCATGTGGTTCACATAAGCCAGTCAAAGTCTCTCTGGATGGCATTGCTTAGCTCCAGTATGTCAACTGCACCACACAGCTTGGTGTTGTCCAGATAAGATTCAATCAAGAGGTTAGGTATGACGTGGAATAACGAGCAATCAAAGTCAATATGTCAGAACAACATTTCTTTCAACTGATCAGCCCAGCAGAAATAAAATGTTCCTGTCAGTTTGGAGATAAAAATGAGACTTCATTCTCTTCCGTTGATACTTTCTCCAAATAGAAGAATTTGTTTGACAACCTTTACATTTCATGGCATATCACAACAGCATGTGTTGTATGTTTTTGCAATGCATTTAGCACAATACAAAGAATGTCATGGTCTGGCAAAAATTAATCAGATACCTGTATCTGCCATGTATTTCTGTGCTGGATTTGTATCACATCTTTCATCTGGATTTATAATCACGTGCTTGTGGTATTTATTTATTGTCTTTCACTCATGATTAAATTTTAGCAATAAGTGGTTTAACTTACCACTTTTCTTCTGGCTGTGATTATTTTTGTTTTGAAACTTCGGAGAGTATCTGTCACCTCTGATTTTCATGATTTTCATAATTTTGAGTGTCAAACATGCACAAAAGTGAAGGGTGTAGGAAGGATAAACTTTGGTTAGTCACCAAAGTGAAGGGTGTAGGAAGGATAAACTTGCTAAGAAAGTTCTCAAAAACCTTACTAAGGGCAATTTCAGTAACAGTTGTCAGTATCTTAAAGCTTACACTAAAGACCCCTAAGTTCCTGGACCAACACTCACTGAAGTCAGAAAGACATATCAGTATAGATTTTCTTCATAGAACAATATGCAATTTATTTCTAGGCTTTACAAACCTTGGTTGTTGTTCCTTATAATTTACACCATCAAGAAGACTGTAAGGAGCACATCCAGAGCCTGAAGGGCAGCAAGGAACAAACTGTGAAGGGAAAAAAGATTTTTTCTAGTTTGTGAAACTTTATTTTGAATAAGGAGTAATCTGGGGGCTGAGGGAGAGTCAGAAGAGAATTTATCTTCTTTTTTTTTTTTTTTTTTGGATAGCTGTTACTGTTTTCCATTTTTATTCTATCTCCAACACATTGTTTATGTCACATTTGAATTCTTGGTATCAAATAGGTATCTCGAGGAGACAAGAAGTTCACAGAAGGGATTCTACCTCTGAGAAATCTCTTGGCTTTCTAGAGGGACTTCTTTGTCCAAGATAGGGAATAGTGTCAGTAGACACTCTTTTTCTCCTGCCCTAGGTCCCATACAGAGACTACTGGCTCTCATTTTTTAAACCTTTTGTAATCTGCAAGTAGAGCATTTATCCTAAAAGTAAACCACAGTGACACAGCCAGATAATCAGTTATCATTCTCTGGCTCCAAAAATATTTGGAAGAAGAATATCTAGGGAAGAGGCAGGAGTTTTTATTAGGAGCCTGACTTGCAAGAAAAGTGTTTAAAGCCTACAACACTATCTCAACAAAAATATTAACAAATTCCAGAAAGCATCACCACTCTATATCTACTTACAAGTGTCTGCCATATCCATACCAATACCATTTGAGTAGTTTAATATGTGGTATTAAATGTGAATGCTTACATAAACTCAAATACCTCAAAAACCATAGCAAAGCTAACATAGAGAGATAATATTTAACCAAGTCAAATTTTTAGAGCAAAGTTTAAAGCTTAAAGCAATGTTTTATAAAGAAAAGAAGAAGATATAATGCCTGCAGAGTAAACAGTTGCATTGTACTAGTGCAGTTAAGAATGGTGTTGATTTCGACTCCCGTTGTAAGATGCTCTTAGTCCCAGAAAAGAAACAACAGGCAAAGCAACTCTCTAGTTATGTAACTTCACTGCTCTGTAGGCTGGCTGAGATTGCCTCAAAGTAATTGCTGAAGTAAAATGACAATTCATTCCATCATAATTTGGTTTGGTTTTAAATTGTTCTTGAGTAAGCAACCCCAAGGAACCTCTCAGTTAAACAGAGTGCTCTAGAGACCTGTAGCCCAGCTCTTTCCATTCTGCCTTTGGCTCAAAGCATCCCTCTCACGTGCTGAGAGACGCTGAGGAACACTGAGGGCAGACTTACCGCAGCCATATCTTTATTTTACCCTAAACCCTGCATTCAAAGTAAAAAAGAATCTCTGTGACTGCTGAAAACACCTACATACTTGGTACATACATTCACCAGCTGCCTGCTGGTATTCCAGAAGTACTTGGGAGACTAGCCTTCATCAATCAACAGAGACATTTATGGGGTCTTAACATTTCATGTGTTAGAAGACAACCAGAATAGGCTAGCCTGAATGATTGTCTTTGTCACTGTACTGAAAAACACTCATGTGAGTTGATCAGTCCCCAGAAGTGAACTATCCTAATGATTCATTAACCATAGAGTAAACTCAAAGAATCTCAAAATGGTTGAGGTTGGAAGGGGCCTCAGAAGAATATCAAGTCCAACTCCTGATCAAGCAGTGACATCTAAAGCAGGCTGCCTAGGACCACGTGCAGTTGGCTTTTGAATATCTCCAGGAATGCAGATTCCACCACTTCTCTGGGCAACCTGTGTCAGTGCTTAGTCATCCTCACAGTAAAAAGTGTTTCCTGATGTTCATGCAGAACCTTCTGAGTTTCAGTTTGTACCCACTGCTTCTGGTCTTGTTACTGGGCACCAATGGAAAGAGCCTGGATGCATCTTCTTTCCACCCTCCCCTCATAGATTTATATACACTAGTAAGATCTCCCCTCAAAACATTCCCTTCTCCAGGCTAAACAGTCTGAGCTGTATGGAATAGTCTTAGAAATTCTTGCCCTCTGAGTTTAGAGCAAAAGATTAGGTTGACATCTGTCTGCAGCCAAGTCAAGAACAGCCAGCCTCCAGCCAACCTACATCCCTAACAATCAACACAGCCTGTGGCTTGCTTATGGGTCTCCTTGTCCCAGAGGGCTTTTTGAATATACTTTGTGTCTAGCTAGATGCAATGAAAGCTTACATGACATACTTGCCCATATGACTTGGTACATACTTGATTATATGACTTGGAAGGCACTTAGAGAAACATATGGAATGAAAAAGAAATCCATACAGGTAAGATGTTTATGTATGGGCATTAACCAAATAATAGTTACATGGCAAGAAGGAATCACAATTCTCAAGTAAGATGTATTAGATCCATTCCATTACAAAAGGTGATTCCTATTGGACTATTTGATTAATCTGCATTGCTGCAGTAAATAACCAGCAAGGTATTGTCTAGTAGTCCCTTTAGCTATATGTCATCATGAAATGTGTCTTTTAAAAGAAAGCTAGGAGTAACATACCTAAATGCAGCTAAGTGGTCTGACAAAAGAGAAAAGAACAAGTGTATACCTTCTCAGGGAGCTGCAGGGCTGGTAGAGAATTGAATCTTAAACCCCAAGAACAGAAATATTGACATGGATTCAAAATGGTGAATGACACAAAATACTGAAGTAAAACTTGATGGATTCATAGTTCCTGTCACTGAACAGCCTCAAAACAATCAAACTGAAATGAGACAAAAATATCCTGCATATTAACTGGCTTTTGATTTTGGGGAGAATGAGCAAGAGAAAAAAGCCACAACTGATGAGAGATTTGAAATGAACCTATTGTTAGAGCAATCAGTCAAACTGGGCTCTTTTTCTTTGCACTTGAAGAAGAATAGAGTCATATTTCTAAAAAGCTGATTCAGCACTTTAAGCTTTATTAGAATCCTGGAAACACAAGAAAAAAGGGAGTGGTTCTTATACTAATAAAACTAATGGAATGTTTTCATTAAAGAGGCTTAAAAAAAGAGAGAGAAAGGAAATAAAATTATATTTGTAGTTTTGACCCATACGTTCTTTAGAACTCTGAGATACTACCTTTCATAGAATCACAGAATCATCTAAATTGGAAAAGACCCTTGGGGTCATCAAGTCCAACCATCTACTCTACTCTACAAAGTTCTTCCCTACAACATATTCCCCAACACCACATCTAAATGACTCGTAAACTCATCCAAGGATGGTGACTCAACCATCTCCCTGGGCAGCATGTTCCAGTGTCTGACCACTCTTTCTGTGAAGAATTTCTTCCTAATGTCCAGTCTAAACCTACCCTGTTGCAGTTTGAGTCCATTCCCTCTTCTTCTATCACTAATCGCTTGTGAGAAGAGACCAGCACCAACCTCTCTACAGTGTCCTTTCAGGTAGTTGTAGAG
>JAHREE010000605.1:905629-979134 GCA_033628505.1 Tringa tobata | reverse complement strand
AAAAAAAAAAAGGTGAAAAATTAAAGGTATATCTCTTATTTAAAAACAAACAAGCCAAAACAAACCAAAAAAAGGCCAAAGAACTAAAACTCAGCAATCCCATTTCATCTAGCAAGATTTCTTTTTTTTTTTTTTCAGGTAATGTGGAGCAGCAAGTGATATGAATCTTGAAAACTCAGGCATTATCACACCGTTTGATTTTACAATGAGGTACCACACACATAAACCTTGTCAGCTCTGATTTCTTTGATCACTGGCAGTGGAAATCCACTTTTCACATATCAACACACTAATGTCACTTTTGTCCCACTTATAAATTAATTGAAAAAAAACTCTAGCAAGTAATTTCTTTCTGAGACTCCATGACTTCTCACTTGACAATTACTGCCATTCTTATGACTAGCATTACTTGCCAAATGTATACACTCTGTCAAACAAATTCTCCTTGTAGTCTCTGACTTATTTTTTATGATGGTCAATTTTAAAGTAGACGTTGTTGAGTGGTTCCTGTGCGAGGAAGAGAGTGTTTATGTATTGATAAGAAGAAAAAGGTAAAGTGAAAAACAGAAATGACATGTTTGTGAAGAGTAGAAATGAATCTTAAAAAGGCCTTCCATCATCTACATGGATCAGATTTAACCTTTCTGAAAAGGTTACTGAAGTGTCATGTGCTTGAATGCTGCTTTACATCAGTTTATGTTTATACTCAGGTCTAAAGAAGTGAAGACACTAAGTTATCTGAAAAATAATAGTCGGAAAAACTAAGGAGGGTCAGTATTGCTTGGGGAAGTTTAAAGTAGCTGAGCAAAGTTGGCTTTTGACTAATCTAACAGACACTGGGCTTTTGAGAAATCATTTACTCATAATCCACCCTGAAAAAGCTGGTGGGCAAAGGGGGGGATGAAGGGAGAGAAGGAGGTGGGAAGCAGGAGTGAACTGCAGCTAGATGCAGTGTAGCCAAGAAACTTTTCTAAACATCTTATGAGTTAAAAATGATGGGTAATTTTTCCTTAATTAGCCATGATGCAGCAAGCACCTATATATAACTCAAAATAAATAATAGCATTAATCTGTTTTCCAGATGAGAGACTGCTCTGTTACCTGTGAACAGTACATTTTAGAATATGTAGCAACGGATCACTGAAGCAGATGTAGAAATTCCAGAGGATGATCATAGAAAAGGAAGAGAAAGAACTGAGAGAGACCTGGAGAATATTAATAGATGATATTGCAAGGAAAGAGGACAAAGCAAGGAAAGACTTTGCTGTCAGCTCTGTTAGCAGAACTAGCAGGACAACAGTCTCAGTAGCAAAACCAAAGGAAACCCAACTACAAGAAAGGCAGAGAAGGGAGATCTGAAGGGAAGAGTAAAGAAAGGGGGGCCTTGTCCTGTCAAGAAGGTCTCATTAATGACCTTAATAAGAACAGCTAGAGCTGAGTGGGAAAGCAGAAATAAGACTAAGACATTTTAGCAGAAAGGTCAGAAAAGAGCCATCTTGTTTAAAACAAGTTTTTTCAGATATTGTAAGTTAACCATGAAGATTCAGTGAATAGGGACTGCAGAGTGTGGATCAGCTTGGTAAACCGGATGAGCTAGTGTTTTACATCTTACCTGTGAAATGTCATTCTCTTGTATAAAGGCAGTACTTTTCTTCAGAAACTAATCTAGGCAATACTCTTCTTCGGAAGTTAAAATCTAGCACCTGACAACACTTGATCTTGATCTTTTTTTCCTGAAAAGTTACCAGAATGATTATTCCTTTGTTTAATAAAATTTCAACATAACTCGTACTGAGGAATAACTCAGTTGAGGAAAAATGTTCAGGCTGGCACTTCTCGTGCTCCTATCTTCAACATTAGAACTTGACTCTACACATACACACACACACACACACACACACAGAGCTCATTATACTCTTAGGATTTCCAGCCTTCAATAGAGTCTAAACAAAATACTAAACAAATAACACACTATAGGTAGCATCATGCTTTGTGCTGTGAGTCTAGACTCTCATGGTAGTAGTGACTTCACATAGCACAATATACATATTAGCCAGGAACCAATAAGCATTGTTTTAAAATCATTCGAAGGACACCCAAACCAAAATTGAATCACAGACAAAGTTATATCTTTCTTACAGGAAAAATATTTACATTTTATAGGCTTAGCTGAGGTGACAATATATATTGAATGACCAGAAAATACCTTTCAGAAACTTTCACCACTGATCCAGGAACCATTATTAATCATTACTCACCTGTGGATTGAATCCAGCTAACACTACTTCAGCTCATCAAAGTAAGCTGCCTCTCAAACCTGTGCCAAACTGCTCCCTTTTTCTGATTGAACCTGAACACAGTCAATCTCCAGCACAGTGAGACTTCATTGGAATACTTCAGGACATCAACTGAAATCTGGATATCTTATGCTTTTGCATAGTAATAAATGTAGTTAACATGAACCAAAGAGAATTTCAAAATTATTATAATGCATCATAATTACAGAAATTTTAATTATATTTACAGAATAATTGAAAGCAGTGATAGAAAAGATTACTGTTGGACTATAATGCCCATTTTATTACTGAAACGGAACTTTTCTTTGTAACAAATTTTAGAAAATTATTGAGGATATCAGTGTACAGAAAAGCAAAACAGGTAGAGTTTTCATCAATTCCTTTGAAATATTTTTCTCTGAGTTTTTCTTGCTGCTCACATTTAGTTAATTTCCTGTTCTTGTTATTTTTGCAAATAATTGTAGGCTTGTTTTTCCCTCCTATCTTGCTTCTTTGCTCAACTATATTCAGAACTTACCTTTTATCCAAAATCAGACTTGTATGTACTATTTCATATTTGCTTTTAGGACTGGGGTTAGCCAAAAAAGAGCGAGAACTGATCAAGGGAGAAGAAGGTCTGACCTCTATTGAATTCTCTTAAACTCTGTGGGTCCCTATTGCTTTAGAAAAGCACATGGCATGCCAAAGGAAAGCTGGTCTCCTAAGCAGCTAGAGGGCTGCATCAAAGGTATGAAAAACAGCACATCAGAAAGTTAACATGTATTGAAGTAGATGTGTGCTGAGTTTAGAACCCTCTTAGTTTACATAATCCCTTCAATTGTAGCAAGTCTTTTTCTATATACATTGGCACACTGTGGGATTTTCTCTGTTAATGTGAAATATGGTACTTGGCTCATGGGCCAAGTTTTACAATGACTGCCCTGAAGGCACCACAGTCAACTTCAGAGCTGTAACTTGATCAGCAGGAAGCCACTGGTAACAGAATGTACATCTTTTCTGTACCCAGAATTACCACACTTGCAGATGTAAACAAGAATCTTCCTGTCTTCTTTTTGTTTAAGGGTTGGGTAACCCAACTTTTTTTATGGGTACAGTTCTTTTCGTAGATGGGAAAAGAACAAGTATGAAGACCTCAAACCTAAACCACCAGTCTCATTACTGAGCCAGTATAATGAATTTTTACAGATATAAATCTTATGTAAAACACCTGGCCATCATATGTGAATTTGGTGCAGAAAGTGCAGAAGCATGTACAACTATGGTATCAAATTAGCATGACAAGTGAAAACAGTTTAGATCAGCGCTTCACTGAAACTCTGTGATCTGCTACATTTTCTATTGCTCCTGTTTCTAATACTAAGGACAGGATCAACTCTCCCTGTGCATATCACTGCTGGTGTATCCCTAGTGGTGAGAGTCGTGAAACTGCCATGATGCACTCTCAACTTTCTCAGTCTTAAACCGAAATGAACAGATGCAGGATTTATTAGCTGTGTTAGCTGATGCAGGTAAGATGAAAATTTGTTTCAGATTCTTTCATTTGAGTTTCTTTCCACACCTGCAAATACGGGCTTCTGCCATAGCAGCACATTTCCGTAATTCTGGTAATATAACTATGTTACATGTCAGAATTAAAGAGAGTTGTTAAATGTTAAGCAATAACAGAAGAGGACAATTTGAATTATTTTTTCTTCTTTCTACTCTGTTAAGCTCCCTTTTCTGCATAGATTAATTTCAGTCAAAAGCTTTACTATATTGTCAGACTGGATGCTACAAGAAGCACTTAGCACTCAGATTGGCTTCGTCATTCTTCCCAGTTCCATCCACATCCATGATTTTGTTGTGAGGTACAGACACTTCATTCGCTCATCCACTCCATTGGACTTTCTAATGCTAGTGAGACCCAATGTTGCATGATTAAAATTGTGCTATAGATCTGCTTTAAGGTAAGTTCCAATTTCTTTCTTTGTAGCAAAGGCAGTTTATAAAGGTGAGGATGTGTTCATAACACACCACTATAATGAAAAATTAAGAACATATACAATTAGAAAAAATTCTTCTGCAAACTTACGTTTTTCTTACAATATCTTATCCTAAAACCAGACATATTCAAATCTAGAAGGCCTTTGCCATTTGGTTTCAAACTGAATACAACTTAATTTCATTAGTTTAGAGTATTTAATCTTAGGGCATTACATAAAATGTTTCTCTTTTTTGATCAAAGTACTTTATACCTCTCCAGCCTCTCTTCTCCAGAGTGTTTTTTGCCTCACAGATGCTTTAGATAAGAAAGTTAAGCCTTTGAATGCTATTTCTCTTCACCCTGGACAAGAATACCACAATGCATAAAACTAATTAATTTACTTACCAAAGAAGAGAGAGGTTAGTTTAATTATAATGTAAGGTCTTGGCATTATTTAGTTCCAGTTTCTATATACTAGGCTTAATATAGCAGTAACAAAAAACTTACAGATAAAATTTGTATTTAAGTAAAACTTGTTTCATAGGTGGTGGCCTTATGCTTTAATTATGTTAGACTCAAGCTGAAAAATAGGCAGAAGATATGGTTGTGAGAAGTCTGTCTGGTTAACTTGTAATCTTACTTGGATCCACAACTTTAAAAGGTTGTTATTACCTCGATTATATAAATGTAAAGTGAATTCTTCTCTCTGGTGTAGACCATTTCCCTCTGAGTGATGGAAAACCTTTTTTGAGGAGAAGGACAGGAACAGCAAAAAATACTAAGTGTAAATCTAATCATTTGGTCACCTTTATTAAAAGCCTAGAGAGAGGCAAACTGCCAGGGAGCAAACCTTTGCATCTCTGCTCTATGGGCCCTACCCCAAACAGTGACAGAATAAAAAGTAACTATAAAACATAATTTCCTTCAAACAGCAGATCAGAACCCTTCTTCAAACAGAAGCCTTATCTCTGAAGCAATTTTGTGTCTCTCTGCTTTATTCTATATTTTCTAACAAGAACTCTCTTTCAACAGAGTTCTTGCTACAGATTGAAAGAAGCACTGTATATGTTCAACACCCTTGCCATATACAATACATTATGACCTGAAGACAGTTTCTTGAAAAGTTTTGCAAGATGAGGTTTTTTATTTGTATATTCAATCCTTCCAACCATACCAAATTTAATCTGTCATTTGTTTGTTTTATACAAAAATAACCTTAAAAGTGTGTGATGTACATGAATCAGTTCAATGCAGTCTGCAAGATTTTTTGAGGTATGCAAGATTTTTTGAGTCTTTAATTCTTCTTCAAATGTTCTCTTGCACAATGAATTTTTGTACCAGACTTCCTCAACCTTGCTTGTTATCTTCACTTTCCTACCAAAATTTAAGGTGTTACTGTATTTATGTATTTCAGCACATTGTCTTTTGAGAATGAAGTGAAATATTTCTGAACAAAATCTTTGTAATTAACTTACAAAAAGTTGTTTCACTGAAATCTTTGGAAGTACGCATACATTGAAGCAATTTAAACCTAAAGAAAATCACCTTTCCTTTATTTATTTTTTTTTACAAGACTGGTTTGTTTTTCAGCGAGTAGTATGAGACTTGTCACTGTAATTTCTGCAGTGAAATGGAAAAATAAATAGGTTCTCTTTTTTGTTTCTTCCAATAGAGACTTGAGCTGTTATTACCTCCTCTGTATACTAGCCATGAAAGGAAGCTATAAGAATATAGCCAGGATGGGGCTTTGAGCCACCCGGTCTATTGAGAGGTGTCCCTGCCCATGGCAGGGGGGTTGGAACTTGGTGTTATAAAGGTCCCTTCCAACTATAACGATTCTATGGTTCTGTGATTCTGTGACTATCATTTACAACCGTACCCACTGCTGTCCCTTCTCCCTGGATCATCCCCCTATCATACTAAGCACTAAAAAAATACAGCAACTCACATGATGAAAGCTGACCTGCTTCTCCTAATTTGTCCACATGAAAGGCAAGTTAGTGATGGTATCTGTCTGTTGAAGCCACAGGAGCCACTGAGCCACGCAAGTTCTTTGTGCTCCCAGAAGTAAAGGCCACTACTGGCTGCACACCCTGATTTTTGCATAAACCTTCCTAGATCTTAATGATGGTTTTGTCTCAGGCTTCTCAGACACAGTAGGAATGCAAATTATTTTATGTTTTCCAAGAGGTGGCATCTTCTGGCTTCTCACTCTCATTTCCTCTTCTTCTTCTAGACATAAACTAGTGTGCTCTGCACATCAAGGATAAAATGGAGAAAACTATATACAGGTTTTTACCTCACAGGTAAGTGCTAAATCAAAAATTTAACTATGGTTTTCCACCAAACAATTAGCAAGGAAGTATACATTTAATGCGAAAAAAAGTATACATTTAAACACAGCTGGGAGATTAACTATCCAAACTGTTTATCACATATCGTAACAAGATAGTTAAATAGCCCAGTATCCTGAAGTCATTTTGGAAATGGATCTATTTTACTTAAAATGTCATGTATTTCAATGAATGCTACTTTGATTTCTTTCAATCACAAGAACATTCACAGCCTGAAAGCAAATGCAACCCCCCACATACACCCCATTATTATGATTTTTATCATTTGAGCTACTAGTTCATTTTTTCACAAAAGTCTATCTTAAATTACTTTGGTCTGATTCAGTAGAATTGTTCTCATCTACCATTTTAAATTCACTATTATCCCTACCACTCCACTGCAGGCTTTCCAAGGAGAGGACAGTGATTAGTCTTTGCCCATCAGAGTGATTAAAAACACAACACAATGAACTTCTTTCCAAAGAATTGGACAGCATTTGTACAACAGAAAGGTTACAGTTACAGATAGATAAACATGAAATGAGAAAACAGATGATGGGTTAAGACAACCCTCCACAGTCCTTGAATTTCACAGATACTCACTCATACACCCTGTGTTTACTATTCCTTACAGCCTGCTGCAGTGTTGCTACATTAGGACCTGAAATTTTAACCTTTGCAGTAAATCCAAATCTTTCTAAAAGTCAGGCATCCCCTTTCAACTCTGCATCTCCCAGTTCACATTCATTCTGTTAGAGATCAGTGCAATAGTTTGCCATTTTCTCATCAACAAGTTTGTATCTTGAATATCCAGTACAGAATTTTCAACGCCCCACTGCTATCAAATCACAGACAAAAGAAACAAAGCTCACATTTTTTTGAATGAAGTGTAGCAAATTAATTGAAGATATCCTGATCTGCTTCTAGATTCTTGTTGAGCTGAAAAAGAAACTGAATTATGACAGTAATTGTTCAGAAATAATTATTTATGACATATACTGGATAAATTGTTTTCTGAGCACAAAAAGTGCTAAGAAATAGGAATATCCAAACAACAATTGACATATTATTTACAAGCTTATCCTCCAGTGAACCAGCATCAGAACACATCTAAACAGATATAACCAAACAATATATCTTCTTTTTATATCTATGAAGATAGAAAAATATGGGTGTTGGGAAAACATTACGTAATTAAATCAATAAAACAAATAATGTCAGGACCAAAATAACAGGATTTTTTTTTTTTTTAAAATTGCATCAAACTGATCACAGAATCACAGAATAAAATAGGCTGGAAGGGACATCTGGAGGTCATCTGCTCCAAACACCTCACTTGGAACCAGTCCAATTAGCTGGGATGTGACCAGTCTCATTCTGGGTATCTCCAAGGACAGAGAATCCCTGGACCCTCTTCCAGCATTTGATCACCGTTACGGCAAAAAGCTTCCCAGTGTTTAATCAGAATTTCCCTTGTTCCAGTTTGTGTTCATTGCCTCTACTCTTACCACTGTGCACCTTCAAGAAGAGTCTTATTCCATCCTTTCTGTGTTCTCCTGTTACAGAGCTGAAGAATGCAATGAGGTTTCCCCATTGCACTTGTCCACACTGAACAAATCGAGCTCTCTGTTGGCCCCTCCTTACACAACAGGTGCCTCAGTCCCTCAATCATCTAGGTGGCCCTCTGTGAAACTCACTTCACTATGTCAATATCGTGTTCCCTTATACCATGGAGCCCAAAATAGGACACAACACTAAATGTTGTGATCTCTCATTTGGGGTTTGCAGATGGTGTTTGTGGGCATGTCCCTCTTGTTTTGCAATAGAATCACACAATCACAGAATTTTAGGAGTTGGAAGGGGCCTTTGGAGATCATCTAGTTCAACCCTGCTACCAAAGCAGGTTCACCTAGAGCAGGTTGCACAGGAATGCATCCAGGTGGGTTTTAAGTATTTCCAGAGAAGGAGAATCTACAACCTCTCTGGGCAGCCTGTTCCAGCACTCTGTCACCCTGAGAGTGAAGAAGTTTTTCCTCATGTTTCCAGTATTAAAGTTTATTCTTGTTGCCTCTTTGCCCTGTTAGTGAGCACCACTGAGAAGAATCTTATCCCATCCTCTTGATACCTGGCCTTTAGATATTTATAAGCATTGATGAGATCCCCTCCCAGTCTTCTCCAGGCTAAACAGACCCAGGTCTCTTAGCCTTTCCTTATAGGAGCAGTTCTCTGTTCCCTTGATCATCTTTGTAACCTTCCGCTGGACTCTGTCCAGTAGTTCCCTGTCCTTCTTGATCTGGGGAGCACAGAACTGGACACAGTACTCCAGATGTAGCCTCACTAGGGCAGAGTAGAGGGGGAGGATGCCTAAACCTGCACTCCTTTAAATGCAGCCCAAGGTATATTTGGTCTTCTTGGCCACAAGCACACATTGCTGGCTCATGGTCCACCAGGTCCCTCTCAGCAGAACCGACTTCGAGCAGGTCAACCCCTAACCTGTACTGGTGCATGGGGTTATTTCTGTCTAGGTGCAGGACCCTACACTTGCCTTTGTTGAACTTCATTAGCTTCTTCTCCATCCAAATCTCTAGCTTGTCCAGGTCTCACTGTATGGCAGCACAGGCTTCAGTATGTCAGCTACTCCTCCCAGTTTTGTATCATCAGCAAACTTGCTGAGGGTACACTCTGTCCCCTCATCCAGGTCGTTGATGAATATATTGAACAAGACTGGACTCAATACTGAACCCTGGAGAACACCACCTCTGCACTGCTGGTAACAGCCCTCTGAGCTCTTCCATTCAGCCAGTTCTCAATCCACCTCACTGTCCACTCATCTAACCCACACTTCCTAAGCTTACCTATAAGGATGTTATGGGAGACTGTGTACCAAGCCTTGCTGAAGTGGAGGTAGACAGCATCCACTGCTCTACTGTCGTCTACCCAATCAGTCATGCCATAGAGGCTATCAGATTGGTCAAACATGATTTTCCCTTGGTGAGTTGATGTTGACCTCTCCTGATAACCTTCTCTTCCTCTACATTCTTATAAATGACATCCAGAATGAGCTGTTCCACCACCTTTCCATGAACGAAGGTGAAGCTGACTGGCCTGTAGTTTCCTACAGGGACCTCTTCGTGAACTTTTTGAAGACTGGCATGACATTAGCTTTTCTGCTGTTCTCATACACCTTTCCTGTTCTCCATGATCTTTCAAAGATGATGGAGAGCAGCTCCAGCATAACATTTGCCAGCTCTCTCAGCACTTGTGGGTGCATCCCATGAGGCCCATGGATTTATACATGATCTCTAACCTGATCCTTCTCAACCAAGGGAAAGTCTTCCTTTCTCCAGGCTCTCTTTCTTGCCTCCAGGGTCTCAGAGGCCGTTTCTGAGGGCCAGCCTTAGCAGTAAGACTGAAACAAAGAAAGCAACTGCCCTGTCAAAATGCCCTGCAAGATGAAACAGTTGTGAGAATCAAGCTGATATAGCCACTGAGTCAGTGTCAAAACACAGATCTACAAGTTTCAAATAAAGACTTTCAAAATTTCAATGCATCTTAAATTGCTACTTAAGTACATTCAATATCAAATGTATGACAAACTGTGGTCCAACTGCTACTCCCAGAGGGCTTTTCTAGACCTCCACTCCTCCAATACCTGAAAATCTCAGTTGAACACAGAAGAAAGGAAATTCTTCCAAAATATTTGCACAAGTAGTTGTGCTTGTGAAACTGTGCACTGCAGAATTATTCCCTTCCCCTGGGAAGTCTCTTGAGATGTGATGTATTTGAGTTCAAAACTCACATCTACTCAGTCTAGATCAGGAGTACGAACTCATGTCTCTGGCTCAGTGATTTGAGCATGAGAAAGTCAGACAATGTATCTCTAGCCCAATTTCACACAAAGTGGAGAAGAAAAAAGAAAAGTGAAAGGGAGGAGTTAGCAATGTGGAGTACTTAGGATCCTGCCTCAAAACAAGTGGTGCAGGAATTCAACCTGAGTGTACTTTAGACCAGTTGTGTGGATCCTTCTCAGGCGAGCTGTCAACTGTCGAGGTCTTGGAGTAAACTTCATCTGACATGGAAAGAAAACAGGAGTACTTTGAAGACTTTGTGTTGAAAAAAAATTTCTTTAACTACATTTAAGGAGGATAGGAGCTTCCAAAGGCCTCACATCCCTGTCATACCATCCTTGTTTTACAACAGTGTAATTGAAGGCATTAGGTATAGTTCATGTTATTCCTTCAAAAACATTTCTGTCTGGGGACTCTTCCAGTGCCTGTGGAACTATAAAAGCAGGCAGACACATTCACACTTTGCCTCCACACTTCCTGTAGCAAACTTAGACTCCATAGAGAGATGTACCAGAATAGGTTCCATGGAAAAGAAAAGAGATGCTAAAGTAGGAAGGATTAAATCACCTTCCAATTTTACTGTCAGGTGCGGTACAGACAGTTCTCGCTCAGTTGGGCACTCTTCCTTTTTCCTGGATGGTTAAAAATTTGTAGAAATCCAAGCTAAGGATGTTCAGAAGCACTTTCCTTTATAAAACAATAAATAAAATAATTATAATCAGCGTGTTGACACTGAGGTGCTACACACCCTCTAGGACATTCTGTGTGTCCCTAATAATCTGGGATCATAAACAGGAGAGAAAGTTGTGTCTGCCTCATTTTCACCATCAGCATCTTCTAGATCAGCTCCTGCAAGCTATGCTTGTCCCCTGGGGGCAAATAAATGGGCTAAAAGGTTTGTAACTCACATTTCATTGAGACAAATGTCTCTGTTGTAGTAAAATTAGCTATCAGAATACGGTGAAGCAAACACATCAGGAAAATTGGTGCTTGCTGAAGAAAATAATTTCTTTTCAATAGCAACTCCATCTGAAATATCTAGGAACAACAAAAACCCTAAAAGACACTTGAAAACTCATTTAGACTGCAAAATAAACCTGTATGTAAAACAACACTTACTGGCAGACCAGAAGAAGCAAGTAGCAGCATTTATGCTTGTGCAGAACAGATTTTGAATGCATGGTGTAAGTGCCTGTAATGTGGCTCAAGGGTTTTCAAGTGTGGCTGCTGCCTTATTATCCCCTGGGGCACCTTATTAAGCATCAGCAAGGTTTGCAGATGCCTAGCACTCACTGTTGCAAGTGATGGTTGTGTATGTCTTGAGAAGGTGGAATTTTTCTGTAAAGACAGCCAAATGAGGCAGTATGTTAACTATGACAGAAACATCTCTATTCTTACTGTTTTGCTAACATCAACAGAATCAATGCCCTATTACCTCACTGAAACAAAGTAAACCACAGGTTGCTGTGTGAACTGACCTTCATAAACCAGCAAGATCTCAAGCATCTGCATCCCCAATTGACACTGATAAACAGGACAAGGTGGAAGGATGAACCTCATCACAAATATAATGTAACACTCATACTAAGTGAAAGGCCACATAAGTATTGGGGTTTATGACCCTTTGCACAAAGAACTGCACCTGTTGCTTAATGTTTTGAGCATGCAAATCTTTAATTTAGCCAACCTGAAAGGGGTTATCCACAAAATCTGTCCACCCAGCTTTCCTGTCATGGCTTACACACTGATTTACAAGATCAAATCTTAAGCAGTTGGGGAAAGAAATGTGATTGTCTGCTATTCTGCAAGAACTAAAAGCCTTGAGGCAGACTTTTTGTCCTCTTAGTTGTGCTGAATCTTACTTTAGCCCAAGCAGTTTCACTGATGTGACAGTACTATATATAAGGTAAGATCTAATATGAAGTGATCTATTATATTTTATTAGACTAAATATTCCAATAAAACACAATATAATGTAGGGAAGCTAAGAGTTTCTAAATGACAAATACTAAAATTCAGAAGTCTCAGACACAAGGTGAACAAAATTTAGAAGTTACATGAAGTGTTGTAGTACTAGTTTAAATGATGATACAGTGACCAGATTGAACCATAGGTTAACCCCGATACAGGAATAGAACAGCCATGGCAGGTTATGTGGGTCTGTATGCAACATATTCTTTCAACTTCACTTTTATCCTTTCAGAAGAGGTTGGTAATTTAAATTAATCTAAACCATTAACTACACAGCACTCAATCTAGCTGCAAAATGGGAAGAAGAAACAAAGGTATACCTGTTTAGGAAGCACAGATGAAAAGCTAGATGTCCAGTCCTTGCTACTTATTCCTTCAAAGAGAAAAAGAGCAGGTAAATAAACTAGTCAATTATCAGTACTCAAAGTACAGATAAGCCAGGGTGAAGAGTGAGATGTATAGCCTTAAATCTAAGATATGTGTCTAAGTCTCAAAATAGTCTGAGTGCTGAGTGAAGCACTCTGGAGAGTCTGTTCTCCATACATCAATATATTCAAAAATATTTTCAAAACATCAATATGAACATATGTTCATATCAAATTAGCATAACTTTGCAAAGGTGTTTCCACTTGAGACAAATTGCATCCATTACTGATAGTGACTCAGGTGTCCTAGAAATATAGACCTTATTCTACTAGTAAAATACTAGCATACTCAGGACTTAGGTAAATATTTGCATGTCTCTGCAGAGAATGTTTCTGTCAGTACTCCTCCTGTTAGATATCCACATGGATGCTGGTACTGTACTTGGTTCAGGTATCCAACTGCATGAACATCCTTGTCAACACAGGGACAGAAACAGGGAAGACTGGAGACAGCACTTCTGCAGGCAGAAAAAGTGCTGTTGAGAAGCACTTTTGGCATCCTGTTGTCACTCTCAAATCTGTTGCCTAGTAAAATTTGTTGTTAGAGATTCCTCAAACTGAAGAGTTTTCCTCAACCATAATTAATTGTCTAGAGGGAGACCTGGGCCCTTCATAGCTGTTTACAGTACCAAACCTTTTCAGTGACAGATAAGTTTTGACTTACTGGTCCAGATGGATAGACATTTCAAATATATAGGGAAGAATGTTAAAAAATATGTATATTTATGCTAAAATTCCCTTGAAGTTAAATGTAAGCCTGTGAATATATTCATACAGGAGATACTTTTCTCCATAAAAAGGGCATTTATTTCTTTTAGGGATAAATTACGAGGTGTTCCAAGACCCATTTTAGAATTCCATGGCCTAGTGATCTCAGATCTACTCCACAGATCATGTCTGTTAGTCATTTAAAATGATTAAGTGCTAAGAAACCATAAAATTTCTTCACTGGATAAATAATTCAAAAGCTGTGGCTATTGGTCCATCAATAGTTTTCCAATTGATCCTCTGTTCTTGAGCTGAACAGTGTTCTCTCAAGGGCGCTACCTTCTGTCTCGGTTTAGTGAATACAGAAGCTTTTCTTTTATTGACAGCTTGGTCCTGCTCCATCATAGTAACATGCCACATTGCTCTCAGTGAGAATTTGCATATTTTTTCCCCTTTAATGTTCTGATTGTGCTGTGAGAAAGTTTCCTCCCTGACTGCAGCTATATGGCGGGCAACAAATCTGTGTGGCAGGCAGCAATCCACATTTCCTAGGGTATGCAAAAAAAACCCACCCTCAAACCAAAAGTTGTCCATTGTGAGTAAAAAAGCAATTGTTGTTAGACTTGTATCATCATTTCCAAAACTCCCTGCACTAAAGCAAAAAACAGCTGTTTCTGTCTAAAACACTCACTTCCTGTCCAAATGTAGAAACAGAATTGACCAGCTAAGACACAGACAAAGCTAGAAATAAATAACTGGCTTATAGTATTTAGGTAAAGGATGTTGCAAAGCTAAAGAAAGATAAACTCTCCTGCAAAAACAAATTCTTGCAGAAGAGCTGTGCACAAGAATTCACAGAAAGTGTTCTTCAGCTTCAGAGGTTTAAATTGTAAAATTTATCTCCCATTCATAAGTGATAGGTATTATATACTAAGGCTACCAAGAATCTGCTAACAGAAGAAGTTGCAAGCTGACTTACTGTGTTAATTTCAATGACCTCCTTCTACATGTGACTTTTGTGACAAAGAAAAAAGTTAATTTTTAAAGGCTAGGTCAATAATTTGACTGGAATAACAGGATATAAAGAAACAGCATCTTTTTGTCAGAATGGCATTTAACTGAGCAGGAGGTTAGAGAACAGTAATTAATTGCTTAATTGTTTTGGAAGGACAAGCACTGGAAAGTATGACCTTCCATTGACACTTTGCTGCAATGGTACATCAATTATAGCTGAATTTCAATGGGTCTCCTGTGGGAACACATGACATTCACATTAACACAAGACAAGTTTGCTGTGATCATAGCTTTTACAACAAATGCCTAATGCTAAATTTAAGCACGATTTGGTTCTTGGTCTGATACTTCCAGAAATCTTAACAACACTTCTCTCTGCTAAGCAATTCTTGCATTTAAAAATTACTGCTTCTCACAGTCCAAGAAGCTGGCAGCATGTAATTAAGAAACATACCATAAAAGATGAATTGGTGAACTTATGTAGACTGGAAGAATCTTCCTTTAGCTGTTGGTTATTTTTCTTTTAAAAGTTTCCATAACAGCAGACACTAGTTTTTCCATATTTCAGTGCTTTAGTCCAGGAAAGTCAAGGAATGAGTGTAGGACTCTTGGATAAAAAAGATCCTGATGGAGGTCACACTGCACTAATTCAGCCTGAAGGTAATGGTGCTGAGGTGTAAAACGTGACAATATGACGTGAAAGGAGATGATGTGATGCAGAATGTGTGTCCACTCGTGCATTCAACACATATGATTTTTGCTGGTTTTATCCTCCAAATTTTGCTCTTTCTGCTCTAAATCAGCTATATCAAACTTGCCAGACTGTCAGAATGAAGAGGCTGTTCTACAAAGGAACTGGGAAAATAAGGCACCTGCACACAAGCCAAAGCATCCTTTAGGAAAACCTTTCCAAAAAGAAGAAAATAAACCTGGGAAAATCTTGTCATGATCATAGGGATATTTTGATTGCTTGCTGGTTTTTAGGCTTGTGAGGGGTCCTGAGACTATCATGCAATATTCCAGGGTCCTGTTTTTATTCCCACATGTTCTCTGCAAACACAAGGCCTGATGTTTTCTTCCTAGTGTAGCAATAAGAACAATTTCTCTCATTAAAGAAACCCCATCTGGATGGAAGAAAATGGGATTTTTGGGGTGTACCAATAGAGCACAGAGGACCCAGGTCTCCTTCCTCAATGTGGTATCGGTGCTTCGGTCTGGCTGCTCCCAGATGCCACTCACAATGTGGCAGGCAGCCTCCACAAAAGCCGGAGACTGCAGCCCCAAGTCATCAACTCCCTTCATAGCATTCAGTCCGGAACTCGATTCACTAGCGGATGTTCAGCAGGATAACTTTGGACAGGCTACTCTAGAGAGTTAGTTAGCTAGATCCCTTTCTCTCCACATCTTAGGAAATAAAAAGCCACAGTAACCAGGACATCTTCTGAACTCCTGAACCAACTACACACTTTGAGTTTATATCTCCTGTGCCTTACAAATCTCTTCACATGATACGTGTTCCACCTGTACCTTTAATCTTGAAAAGCTCTTGGATGCTTTAATTACAGCACAGCATATTTTTTTTTAAGCCACCAGCACCCCAGCTTTGCACAGCAGCTGCAAGACCTTGTCAAACTGGACAACTTTGCAGAAAGCAGGCCCAACCCACTCAAACACTGTCAGGGATTTTAATACATTTTGAAAACCTTCTTTTGAAGTATACTCAGTATTTCTGTTCAGTAAATGCTTTTCTTCTCCAAGCCATAGTAAGTAATTATGGACATTTTCTTTCAAGCTTGATTGAGAAACCAAGATGAGTAGCCCATCTAAACAGTCTTCAGGTGTTAGTGAATTACACATCCTGACACATTAACCAACAAGCAGTCGGGCTGAAATTCCTCCCTATTATAACTTGAAGGAGAATTGTGGAGGGTAAAGCAGCATCTGTGTGAGCAGCTAAGTCCTTGCCGCGACTTCTTTGTACTGCAGAGCAGCTGCAGCACAAGAGGAGGTTGGCAGAGGTGGCTGGGACACAGTAACACGGCTCCACAGTAACAAGGCTGTGCTGCTCATGTTTTGGCAGTCAGCCCACGTGCTTCCAGACGGCTGACTTATCTCTCTCCTGCAAAATATTCACAAATTCAGTTTTTCCGTAAGCAGAGAACCAATTCTTAAAATCAGTTTAAGGCTCTAATTTAGAATTGATAAAACCTGATTTCCATTCCTGCTGGGAACTGACCAACATTTTCCTAAATCTGCTGCTTGTGTGCAAATGGCTCACAAGTGTAAGAGCAGATTATTTCTAACTCTTGAGAGAATGAAAGAAACTGGGCATGATCTGTACCTGTTCCCCGACATGTTCTCCTTTTTCTTCTGCATAAAGGCCTTCCAAAAAGCAAAGAAGGCATTTTTCATTTGATACATCGGTTTAACATCAGGGACCTGCCTTTCTTGTATTTCCAGAGAAGAGAAATTTAGCTCCATAGGTTTTTGCACAAATCTCTTCTGTGACTGAGAGATGTCCACCAGTCATTGACATGCCAATAGACTGGAGCTCTTATTAGCACCAAAACTAACCATTTCCTGGGTGTAATTAACCTAATGCATCATGGTTATACAGTTGGTGTTAAAACTATAATCCATGGGGATTATAAAGAGTCGAAATTTAACCAGAAAGTCTGCCACACAAATACTTTCTGATCACTTCAATTCAGCCTCAAGTAATCCCTGACTACTTCTGCCATCACTTCTCACTCTTGATCTTCCCTTGTTCTTTGTCTGTTATTACTTTCAGTTTCCTTAATGTTTTCTTTAAAGTGGCTGCTGCAAACCCAAGCAGAGCTGCCTCCACTGCTGTAAGAAGCCCTTCCTATTGCTAGTGCAAAAGCTCAGGAAACTATGTGAATTTATTATTTTCATTTCTGTATTATGAATGTAGCATAATTGTAATCTTTAGTGCAAATTTTGATGTCTTTTTGTATGTGAAAATTTTGCAGTGGATCATCAAATCTACTGACTTAAGTTTCATTTCAGTTTCCTAAATATAGGAGTACAGCTTCTTTTGAGGTGTCCCCAACATACCCAAAGAACATCTCATCAGTCATTAAAAGAGGTAGATATTGGTATATATATGTATAAGGTATTCTTAACCCTATAATATTAAATTGGAACAATTCCAGTAGAGGGACAGAAAGGGTAGGAGAGCAGAATCTGGCTAGTCAGAGTCTTTTTAAAATGGGAGAGCAAGCCTCCCCCTAAGACCTGCAGATGCAGCAAAATGACATAGCTGGAGGAGTTGTGGTGCAGAACTTCTCTCTTCCAAGTCGTCAGTGTTTTGGTAATATGAAAAATGAGGATTTTGAGCAGCAGTTATCCCCTGGCATGTGCTATTCTTCCTAGACCCATGATTTATTAGAGATACCTACATGTACATATGTACATTTTATCAATTTCCTTTTAGCTTTATATGCCATATGTTCCCCAAATAGTTAAATCATTACAATTGAACTAAAACATCTACACATAGCTTGGAAAACAGAGAGGCTGAGAAGGCTTTGAAGATCTCAGCACTGGCTTTGAGGATGATTAGGCCACGCAATCATTTTCTCAGGGAACACGAATTGAGGGATTGGACCTTGGTGAGTGCTTTAGGAGACCCATTACTGGCGGCAGTGACTGGATTTAGGCTAAAGATTAGGTTTCGTTACAAAGAGGATAGACATCATCCCCACGATGCTTAACCAGGACTGCAGCTACTGGCTTATAAACAAGTTTCTCTAAAATGTAATCTCTCCCTTAGTACTGTGTAGAAGCAGTCACTGTGATTAATGCTCTTATTACATGGAGCATCTTGCCTTTGATGAATATGCCTATCCACAGGGTTCCCTAATGTTAATAACCTAGATCAACAGTCAGGACTCAGGATATTTTTTTTCTTTTTTTTTGGTTGAGTGGGAAGGGGAGGATGGAGTCCTAAATGCCAAAGCTATAACTTTATTTTTTTCCAGATCTACCAAATAGGAAAGTTAAAAGCCATGAGCAGACTGCTGCTGGCTGACTAGCAGCTTGAAGCTGTAGTGCTCTCACTTGCCCCATGAAATCATGCATATATCTCTCAAGGTCCATTCGGATCTCTCAAATTTACATGACACATTCCCTGTGATTTAAACTTTATTTCATGAGCTTTTTTAGAAATATAATAAATAAACACTACAAACAGGGATTCAATCCCCTTTTATCACATTAATTCACTTATTCACCATTTAAGTCATAAGATTTCATAACTCATAACCCATAACTCTTAATATCATGCACCTATGAGCAAAAGAAAAGGATTAGTTACCTAGCTAACTGTGAGAGTGCTTATCCTTCCTCCTCCATCATGGTGCAGGCATGCCCTGTATCATACCTGGAAGCATGAGAGCATCACCAGTCCAGCTGCTGTTGGATCCGCTTTGAAAGCTTTTTGGGTAAGCTTTTATACCCTCCAGTTTGGAAATTTGGTCTATACCATTTCCTTACGTTAGTTTCTGAGGAAAATGCCAGACAAGATAATGGCTGCCAGAGACACTAATTCGTATTTGATCATGGCTGCATAATAGCCCTTCAGATCTTCCTGGCTGCCTGTCCTGCCAGTGAAGTGCTCTTGCTTTGCCCTACTGGCTCTGCTCCTAGCTTATATTGGGCATTATCATGAGCTGGTTTCGCCAAAATCTAAGCAAGACTTGAGTGAACAGTGACACATGTATAACATGGAATTGATGTTTACTTTTTATTCAGTTTCAGACAAAATATGTTTCTTAGCAGTCAGCACACTTTTTACATACCTAGTACGCAGTCTGAAATGTCTTTTAGCAGCTTTATCCTAGTAGTACGACCATATGTGCCAACACAACATGGTCGTTATTGAAATACAGATGCATTATCATTTCCCAAACTGACTTTCTGCCAACCATCCGAAATAAGGTGTTCTGCATTGCTACTGACTGGTTGCTTGTTTAATCTTTCCATTTCAAATGCTTACTCAATGACACCCATTTGCTACCTCACCTTTAAACCACCTCACAGCTCTTATGTTAGCCCCCTTCTGCTTGCCTTCCAACAACCACTTCTTCATACAAGTACTGCAAAGTAGATTGTGTCTTAGGACTGACACACTTCTGCCATGGCTTGGAGACATCTAGACAAGCTTCAAGCATTTCTGGACACAATATGACTAGTCTGAGCTCTGGTCTCTGCAATCACAAACATTTCTTTCTGGTCATGTCACAAGAAAAATCTTCCTCCTATGATAATTCTCTCCTAATGTTCAGTCATTTTATTATTATATGCACTTGCAGCTTGCTTGTCATGATACATGACAGACAGTGCTATAGAAAACTCCTATCTTAATCATCATCAAGATCTAAATTTCCTACTAAAGCAATTCAGACTGAATTTTTAATGTGTGCCAGTAAGTAACCATGTTGCAGTCCTGCTAGCGTAGTCAAATTTCCAACATGTGAGGAGAGTATCCTGAATGCTCAGGTTCTGCAAAAGATACTTTGAAGTCTTTGCTTTCTTCCTCCCTAAATAAAAACGGTGAATCTTCTGTTGGAGCAAGGCCAAACAGAGAAGAGTCTCTGAAACATACTAAGTCTATCAAGCTTGAGTTTTGCAACATTTCTGCTGTAGAGCTATGCTGTGTGTCCTTAAAAGGACTAAACAGACACAAAAGATTGTTTTTTGCCCAGTACCCAGAGAAAGTCCAGTCTCAGACAGTCCTAACATTTTATGTAGTCCTGGCACTAGTTATCTAAATCTAGTGAACTAGGAATCTAAATCTTCAAATACTTTTTTTTATTATTATTAACTGGACATACAAGGGACAGAGACAAATTCCGTTCTTAATGCTGGCTACATAGCAGTGTTCAATTTATTATCTTAGGCATGAAGTCTGAACCAAACCACAGATGTTCTGTGAAGAGCAAGCTGGAGTTCGTGTCTGGCCCAAGAGCCAAACGGCCAGAGGCTGATGGTGAGAAGAAAAATGAGGCTGACCTTACTTCAAAACCTTTGCTTTCTTGAAAAGCCCCTGAATATGGTTTGCCTGACTGCTGTCTCTATGGTGAAGTGCTCTCTACAGACACTACAGAAGGGAGGAATCCTTGTCCCAGGAGAGGAGTCATGCAAGGCTGCCTGGGGTGAGAAAAAGAGAACAAGAGAACAAACAGGCTGGTTTGAACACTGAATCCTCTCTCAGTACTTACAGATTACTAGCGGATCAATTGCAAAGCCAGTTTTGAAGACTGTTCAGCTCTTAGAGGATGACCAGGGCTTAAGAGGCTGTCAGATGGTACTTGTTGACCTGTGAGCAAGTACAGGGAAATTTCTAAGCAACTTCATGAGAGCTGAGGTTTTTTTCAATTTCCCCCAAAATCTCAGGAAAAGAATTCAGTATCTTTCTTCATACTTGGTTTTAGGTTTCTGATTCCAGCGGTAAAAATGTTTGCGATACAAATCTCTACAGAAACTTTTAAATAATCCATCAAACTCTCCAAGCCTTTTATCTTTCCTCTCTGCCAGTCAGCATGGAAACCTGGTTCATCAGAGCTACTGGGAAGACTTCACAGCTTGCTTCTGTGCTATTTGAAAACAACAATTATTCTATCATTTCAGGAGTGGAGTCCTAGATTTTCATACTTAAATATAGCGGTACCCTGCTAAGAGAAGAACCGTTAGTCATTATTGTTGTGAAAGTTACTGCCCATTATAAGTTATTGAAAGCAGTGTTGCAAGGTAGCTAAACCATACCTGCTTGAACTCAAATTTTTCAGGATATTTGTATTATCCTTTTTGTTAAGAGATCTTGCTCCTATACATGGAAGAATCAGGAAACTTGGGCAAACGCAAACACATAGCAAAGGAAGCCTTAAACACTGTTTTTGGGAGAACTAATTCAGTCACAGAATCACAGAATCACATGGGGCTGGAAGGGACCTCTGGAGATCATCTAGTCCAATCCCCCTGACAAAGCAGGTCCACCTAGAGCAGGTTGCACAGAAACACATCCAGGTGGATTTTGAACATCTACAGAGAAGGAGACTCCACCACCTCTCTGAGCAACCTATTCCAGTGCTCTGCCACCCTCAAAGTGAGGAAGTTACTCCTCATGTTTAGATGGAACTTGCTATGTTCACATTTGTGGCCATTTCCTCTCATCCTGTCACTGGGCACCACTGAAAAAAGACTGGCCCCATCCCCTTGACATGCAGCCTTTAAGTATTTATAAGTGTTGATCAGATCTCCCTGAGTCTTCTCTTCTCTAGACTAAAAAGACCCAAGTTTCTCAGACTTTCCTCATAAGAGAGATGCTCCAGGCCCATAATCATCTTTGTAGCCCTCTGCTGTACCCTCTCCAGCAGTTGCCTGTCCTCCTTGAACTGGGGAGCCCACAACTGGAAACAGTACTCCAAGTGGTGCCTCACTAGGGCAGAGTGGAGGGGCAGGATAACATCCCTCAACCTGCTGGTCACACTCAACCTGTTGCAACCCAAGATGCCATTGTCCTTCTTGGCCACAAGGGCACACTGCTGGCTCATGGCCATCCTATTGTCCACCAGGACTCCTAGGTCTTTCTCTTCAGAGCTGGTCTCTAGCAAGGCAGCCCCCAACCTGTACTGGTGCATGGGGTTATTTCTGCCAGGTGCAGCACCCTACACTTGCCCTGGTTGAATTTCATCAGGTTCCTCTCCGCCCAACTCTCCAGCCTGTCCACGTCTCACTGTATGGTGTCACAGCCTTCTGGTGTGCCAGCCAGCTCTCCCAGTTCCATATTGACAGCAAACTGGTTGAGGTTACACTCCATCCCCTTCTTCAGGTCATTGATGAATATATTGAACAGGACTGGACCCAGGACTGACCAATGGGGAACACCACTTGTTATGGACCTCCAACTAGATTCTGTGCCACTTCTCACAACCCTCTGAGCTCTGTCTTTCAGCCAGTTTTCAATCCACCTCACTGCCCATTCTTCTAATCCACACTTTCTAAACTCATCTATGAGGATGCTGTGGGAGACTGTGTCAAAAGCCTTGCTGAAGTCAAGCTAGACAACATCCACTGCCCTCCCCTCATCTATCCATCCAGTCATGTCGTCATAGAAGGCTATCAGGTTAGTCAGACATGACTTCCCCTTGGTGAATCCATGTTGACTACTTCTGATAGCTTTCTTTTCCTCCGTTTGCTTTGAGATGACACCCAGAATGAGCCCTTCCATCATCTTTCCAGGGATGGAGGTGAGTCTGACCGGTCTGTAGTTTCCCGGGTCCTCCTTCTTGCCCTTTTTGAAGACTGGGATGACACTGGCTTTCCTCCAGTCCTCAGGCACCTCGCCTGTTCTCCCGGACCTTTTGAAGTTGATGGAGAGTGGCTCAGCAATGACTTCTGCCAGCTCCCTCAGCACTCGCGGGTGCATCCCATTAGGACCCATGGACTTGCTGGTATCCAGTTTACTTAACTGCTCCTTAACTTGGTCTTCCTGCACCAAAGGATAGTCTTCCTTTGTCCAGACTTTCTTTGATTCTTCCAAATTTTGTGGGTCCTGAGGGGTGGCCTGAGCAGTAAAGACTGAAGCAAAAAAGGCATTTAGCAACTTCAACTTCTCTACATCCTCCATCACCATGGCACCCGTCTCATTCAACAGCGGGCCCACATTTTCTCTAGCTTGTCTTTTATTTTCAATATACTTGAAAAAACGCTTCTTGTTAACTTTGACATCCTTTGCCAATTTTAATTCCAAGGAGGCCTTGTCTTTCCTTGTTTCATCCCTGCATACTCTAACAACATTCTTATAATCTTCCCAAGTGGTCAGTCCCTTCTTCCACTCAGTGTAAACTTCCTTCTTCCACTTGAGCTTTTTCAGAAACTCCCTGCTCAACCATGCAGGTTTCCTGCTTCCCTTGCCTGATTTCTTGCTCTTAAGGATGCACCAATCCTGAACTTGGAGAAAGCAATGTTTGAATATTGACCAGCTCTCATGAGCCTCCCTACCTTCCAGAGCCCTATCCCATGGGATTTCTCCTAGTAGTTTCTTGAAAAGGTTGAAGTTACCCATCCTGAAGTCCAAGGTTTTAGTCCTACTTGTTGGTTTGCGTGTACTGCCCGTGATCCTGAACTCTATCTTTCCATGGTCACTGCAACAAAGGTTGCCCCCAACCTTAATGTCCTCCACCAGTCCCTCTTTTTTTTTTTAGCACTATGTCCAGTAGTGCTTCTCTTGTCGTTGGCTTCTCCACCAGCTGAGTTAGGAATTTGTCATCAATACACTGGAGGAACCTCCTGGACTGTAGATGCTTTGCTGTGCAGCCTTTCCAGCAGATATCAGGTTGGTTGAAGTACCCCAAGAGAACCAAAGCCTGCTATTGTGAGGCCACATTGAGCTGAACAACATCAAGAAAATGTACATCAACATCAAACAACATGAAGAAAATGTAGCAATTAGTTGGTTGTAAACCAGAAAGGGGTAAAATCCTTTTAACATGTGGAATTAAAACAGGTTTTTTGCAGGCAATTTAGTTTCCCTCAGGGAGCAATGTTAGCCACAAAAATCTTGAGGAAGTATAACACTGAAGATGAAAATGCAGTTACATACAGCTGCACTTCAGAAACCAGTAATGACGCTTATAAGAAGGGCAAAAACAGTATTGTGGGTGTGCACCAAGCTTTTTTTAAAATTATATTAAAAAAAATAATTGAGAAACTTTGTCCAGTGAGCTTTAAAAATGGAGTTTGTCCAAGTTCATCACATAACCAGGTAATATCACTGTATGTTACAACCTGGGACCTAATCTTGCAGAATCCTGTTTTCTTGAGGCCTGGGACTAATATATTTTCACTGCCTCCATGTATGCATGCCCTACTAAGCATTCTTTCCACAAGGAGAGGAAAGCTATCTTTTTCTGGATATATCCATCCAGCAAATCCCCTGATGGATGCTTTTTACACAATTTTAACAGGCTCTCTTTAATGTGACAGATGCAAGTTGAAGCTTCTTTCATGTTGGCATTTTAGTTGCCCCTTCCACCATCTAATAGAGTCTGATGAAATAAGCTGGGAAGCACAAACTAAGTCTTTGAACCTACACTGATGAACTGTTTCAAAGCTCCCTCAAAGCACACACCTTGGGTACAAGATTAAGATCTTCTTTTGTAGTTCATTCCTACTCCCATACATCAGTTCCTCCCAATCATGCGGTGTGTACATGCAGTATAACTTACTGAATCCTGTTAAAGCAGGTATCAATATCACAAAGATGCTCCTAAAGGCAGTGATACTGTATTGCCTAAAAGATAGTGTGAAAAATCCATGTAACAGATTGCAGGCACACTTAGGAATTAAATCAGCAAATGATCAAGCATTATAAATGCATACTGTTGTATTTTTAATTTATAGCGAGAGGGAGAAAAGGATTCATTCATTTGCACAAATGTTTGGAAGAATTCTCAAACCAGAGCTCTTCATTTACAGAGTACAGATGCAGCAGGCCCACTCCTACATGTAGTCAAGCATGAACAGACCAGCTCTAAAAATAGACCTGCATAAATCATTCCTGCCACTTTACAAAAATGTATGCCTGTCTTGGAAATTGATGCAATAGGTGACTTCCTTCTGAGGGGAACAGAGGGCCCCATTTGTCGACCAGACCCATCACATAGGGAAGTCAGCTGCCTCCCTGGGGCCAGGATTAAGGATAAGGATATATGGAGAAATCTCCCTACCCTAGTTTGTCCATCAGGTTACTACCCATTACTGATATTTCAAGTAGGCAGTGATGAGGTAGCTACCAGAATTCTAAGGGCAATGAAGAGAGGTGTCAGGGCACCAAGCATGCTAACAGGTGGGGAAAGACTAACCTGGAGGGAAAGAAGGATTCTGGGACAAGAATTAGCAGGGCTCATTGAAAGGGCTTTAAACGAGGTTTGAAGGGGAATGGGGATGAAACCGGGATTACTAAAGTGGAGCCTGGAAGCAGCATGCCAGTGCTTGTGGGTAAATGTACTAGAAAGGTCTTGCAGTCTGTTGTCTCAGTGGAGGTGGGGTATGGTGATCCATGTGGTAGCAAAGACATGAGGGCTATTGATAGGTTGTCTACTACAGAAGGGTCTAAGTGCAGTCAGGTGGGAATTAGGTTTATCCTGGAGAACAGAAGGCTGAGGGGAGACCTTATTAATGCTTACGAATATCTAAAGGGTGGCTTCAAGAAAGATGGAGCCAGAGTGTTTTCAGTGGTTCCCAGAGAGAACGAGGAGCAATGGGCACAAGCTGTAACATAGGAAGTTCCACTCAAATATGAGGAAGAACTTATTTACAGTGAGGGTGACAGATCACTGGAACAGGCTGCCCAGGGAGGTTGTGGAGTCCCCTTCTCTGGAAATTTTCAAGACCCACCTGGTTCTAGGCAATCCTGCTTTAGCAGGGGAGTTGGACTAGATGATTTCTAGAGGTCCCTTCCAACTCTGACAATTCCATGATTCTGTGATTCCATGAAAAGTCCAAAGAGTTTTCTTTCAGTGAGAAGCAAAGAAGGATGAGTTTTCATTGTCCCCATGCAAAACAAAATGAAGCACCAGATTGTATCAAATAGTTGGTTAACTTCAGCAAAGACGCTGGGGGATGATTCAGTGGTAAATGACATTTCAGGTTGTAATTTTTTAAAACCAGATCTAAAGCCTTCAACACACCAGTGTTTTTTGTATTCCTGTATGACTAGAAAAAAACACTGGTTATCATCTGTGAAAATTAAAAATGTTTTCTAAATGAAATAATGAAGTAAAAAAATGTTCTTCTGAGCAGGTGAAGAGAGACAAAGCCTCTAAATAAATCTTGCTGTGAAGGCTGAGAATTTTACATAGCCTCAAGAACACATCCATGACAAATTGCAAAATAAGGACAGCTGATTCCCAGAATCATGGAAAGTAGGAGATAAAGAGCTTCAGGACTGAAATGCTAGTGGTCACAAACTTGGAGATGAACAATAACTAGTTTCAGTTTAATAACCCAGGCATTCTGTGACTATGTGTCCCTGTAATATAATATTGCCATTGCTTGTCAGTCTTCCTCTGTCTGAACTTTTCTTGACCTGCCTGCAGATTTGTTTGGTGTGGTGGTGGCAGCAATTTTGCTGGTTTATTTTACTTTCTTCTTATGGCGCAACCACAGCATTACACAAGTAGCAGTAACAAGCCCTTATTTTCTATACAATGAGATATTTATGGCTCTAACATAATGACATAGTGTATAGAAATAGAGACCTGGTACAATATGAGGGGGCTTCAGAAATGCAGATGCAGGATGGGGTGCAGAGTCATGGAGTGAGAAGAGGTAGGGCAGAGACCTGGTACCCCACGGGTATAAGAAACTTATCAAAGGTCAGCTAAAGAAATAGCTGGAGCCAGGCAAAACTGGGTTTAAAGAGAACAAAGAATTTTGTAGCCAGCAACATAAAAGGGTAAATTCAGACATAACATGGAGTTGTAGACCAATGAAGAAAGAGCAAAAATGTAAAAGCATATTAGGAATAAAAAAATCACATACACATTATATTCCTCCTAGTGAAGGACCCCAGATACTGGTGACTCACCACAGTGTCCCACCACCAGGATGAAATTAGCAACCTTGGACCCAGGAGTAACAGCAGAATGGTGTGTGTAACACCAGGAAAAAGGGTATGAAATAAAGAATTTGAGCTTAATTTCCTACCAGCTTACTCCCCACCCCCCAACCCACCCTCCCCAGCAATTAGATCTGGAATAACAACTATTAGACTCTCAATTATATTAACAATAACTTCTTGGCTTTGTATTAGCTGCACTACCTCTTTGTTCATACACAAGATTTTAAGCACACCAATTGCAAGCCAAGTATTTGTTCATTCAGGCATGTCATAAGCACATGCAATATCAAACTCAGGTAAAGGTGATGACTGACTCTATTTTTGTATAGAGAGGTACACAATGCTGAAGGCCTCCTGCCAGAGATAAACCTCTGAAAGTTATAATAATAAAGTGGCTGGCAATGAGATGTTGGATGGAAGAAACAGTCCTGGAAAATCAAAGCATACAGTTGTGCAGGACAGCAAAGCAGCATGACTCCCTTGCTCACTTTTGCCTGTAACAGTTTGAGACTTCCTGGATTTTTGGCAGTTTTTTCTGTAGTTAGAAAAGACTATTGCGAATTTGGCAGCAGCCAGTGTTGGAAAGGGCAGCCTCAGCAGCATCAGTCTTCATTTGTCCTTCCTGTCTCTCTGGGACAAAAGAAAGTCTCTAAAGCTCTTCCCCCTCTCTCCCTTTTCACATAAAGACCCTCCCTGCACACCTTTCATCTAAACCTCCCCTTCTCACGGCAGCAACAGAGCTGTACACATCATTGATAATAGCTTTGTGTATCTGACTTTGCTCTTCAGGACAAGACACTTTTTTTGATCTAAAAAAGGAATCCATAACTATGTTTAGGCAACAAAATTGCATTTATATATTCTCTTCATTCCATTTTCATAGTAATATAACTTGTAAGTTTGAAACATGGAGATTGACTTTGGAAAATTGCGTTGCCATAACAACATTTTTCCCAGACAAGTTCATTTAAATTTAGGGGAGAAATGGGGAGAACAAAGAACAACCTGCAGATAACTCCTTTCATTCCAACCCAAAACACCCTATTCCAGGATTGTCCTGTCTGCACAGTCCTGAATTTAGTAGCAGTTAATCCACTGCAGTTAAGTTGCATTGTCTTCCATTTCTATTTTTGATTACATCCTTTTTTTTAATAACATAGAATCACAGAATCTTCATGATTGGAAAGGACCTCTGAGATCATGGAGTCCAACCATAGACACACAAAAGATGCCCACAATCTTGGCCACTACGGCATGCCACTAGAGCATGCCCTGAAGGGCCACATCTACACGCTTCTTAAATACCCCCAGGGATGATACCTCCCTGGGCAGGCTGTTCCATGTTTATTTGCTAGTCCAATCACAGCACTATAGTCTAATTTGGGCTGTTCTTTGGAACTTTCCATGCTCTATTTTGCTATCTGGCATATTCTATATTTGTTATAGCACACTATTATTAATTATAGTCTTTGTGGGAAACAGCTTCTAAGCTGCCTCCTGTACAAACCATTTCACTTTCCTTTTTAATTGAACAATGATAACATCTAGAATGGATATGCCCTGCAAATATGCCTTGCTGATAACTTAATGGGTTTGCCAAGTAATCATTGTGGACCATATAGAGTGTACATAATAGACACGGAAACGAGTAGAGGAAAAGAAGCAGAAGCTGTGTATTTTATATGTTCCATTTAAATTATGTTAGACAAATGATATTTAAATGAAAGCAGTTTTATTGTACAAAGTCATTAGCAGCTTGCTGTAGCTTTGGAAGCTACACTTCAGAAAATTCACTCAGAATGCACTGCTGCTCTTGTTAATTTCACACCACCTTCCTTACAGTATATGCACAAGACAAACACCTTCCCTTTTCTCTTTGCTAAGTCAGTTGTAGTGTATAAGCTGCCTACTCTCCATAGCAATTATCCTTTTAATGACATAATCAGGCAAAAAACTTGCAAATTATATCTTTTTATTGTGGACTTCCCCCATTTTGAAATTTATTTCTTACCTCTCTTATATTCCCTTCCTTGTTTTCCTGAATATGGGATTCCCAAACTACTGGGCAAGCACCGGAAGCTACAGAGAACAGAGCAAAGAAAATAAACAAGTTTGGTAGAAAGTGTGGAATACAATAATGAGTACATTAAAATTCTCATTGCATAAATTGGAGAACCAATTTACACCAACAGCATTAGCTGAGAAGGAACATTCAGTGTTTCCTGCTCTGTAGTTCCATGCTCATCCCTAAAGCCTGAGGGACTTAGCAGCTTCTTCACTCTTCACAAATTCTAATCCTGAACAGAGGCAATGAAACAGTTTCCAAGAGCCTCTTGTAATTCATCACCCCATTATTTCTTCTTTTTCATTTTCATATGGGAAGAAAAGCTACCAGAGGCTAACAGATTCCTGCCTAGAAGAACTCTTGTCCAATATCTGCACAAGCTAGAAGCATCATTAACAAACAAGATTGCTCTCTTAGGTTTCAGCCCATTTAGAGTACAGATAGCATACAATATATTTTTTTCCCCAGAAGGTCAGTGCCATGCAGGCATGCACTGGACATGCACTTACGTTGCTTGGTGCTGCCATTTAAATATTTTGACATTAACTTGCCAAAATGTTAAGATGCTATTAAACTGTGTACGAAGCCCAAAATTACCGGCAGATATGTATATTAATCAGTATACTGAAGCAGTGTACTGAATGCATATCATCTGTTTGCTGTGTTTTCAGGATTTACTGTCAAAATCTTCAATCAAAAGCTGAGCCGTATATTCAGGCTACAGACTTCAAAATTGTTTGAATTTTGAATTGTTTTGAATTTTGTTTGTAGTCTGTCATGTCACCTTTTATGAAGTTGCAAAACAATAGAAAGTCCACCACCCTCTCTGCTAGGCTGTTTAAATATTTAATTATCCGGCTACAAGTTTACATCTTATTTTAATATTGAAATTGTAAAATTTCAACTTCTAATCACTGAATCTCATTATGCTTTTGTCTTATAAATTCCCTCATATCTCTTTTCTGCCTTAGCACGTTACCTCTTGACTTCCTCTGATAATATGAGTTTGCTGAGCTTCTCAGGCCTGTTTTCTGGCCTCAGGATTATATTTGTAGCCTCTCTCTTAACATTCTCTAATACCACTAGTGTGTCCATGCATGTATTGGAACTACAGAAATCGTTTAGTAGGGGCTTTAAAATGCAGCAACATGATGTCACCCCACCCTTTTCTGGCCAAGGACTTAGGTTTCTTAGATCTATAATGGTTGTCTGAAAGCTTATATTATAACCCTTCTATTTGGTTATCATAACCTTGGTTGGCATCCCTGCTCTCCAGAGTAATTCTTCACTCTCAGATGTATGTCAAGGGCAGATGGTGGAAGGATGGAATCGAAGATCCCCAAGTACAATGAAGACACTCTGGTGCCGATTCTCCAAGACCACCAAGTGAAGGAACTTCTTCCTCCTCCTAAACCCCAAACAAGGTGTCCACTATTGCTTTGCATTTGTTATTATCAAATGAAGTTGGTATTTAATGATAATTTAAACAAGCAATTCAAATGTTTAACAGTAGTCTTATGATCTCCCATCTTGTGTCTTCTATAAAATCTCTACAGTTCAATTTGCAGAACTGTACACTCACAGGTTAAGATAGAAATTGTAATTGGGCCAAAATCTAAACTCATTGGTATAACCTGTTAAGGAGCCATGAGTGAGTTCCCAAATGGTCTTAATTTTAACTATGCATACAGGCTTTCATAGTACCTAATTATTGTAATTATGAGGCATGTCTACAGATAGCTGAATATATCCCTAGTTTCTCCTCTTAGTCTCCCTTAAGATGACATACTTTAGGTGAAGTTGATCTGTGTGAATATAATGACAACCCATAAAGAAAACTACTGCCTGATTTTATATGGCTGTTCTTTATGTTGGAAGAAACACAAGAATTCTGGCAATTTAAACAAGACAACCTCAGAACAAAAAGCAGTACAGAGTCTCTGATAAGAAAAAGGTGGAGGAGGCGAAAGGAGGAGAACAAATGCATCTCCTATACACACCTTTAGTGAACTCCAAGTGTCAAAAAGGGGGCTGTTGAATTGTGTAGAAAAAGGGAGTGCTTGTCGGTACAGTACACAGAGAGAAAAGGCCATTCCAGTTTCATACACTAAATAAGCTCAAGAAGTGTTTGTACGTTTCATATTCAGAGATAATGAAGGAGGTTAACTTCATTATCAATTGATTAGCATTCATGGTACAGTAGCAAAAGGAAAGCGTAGGATGTAAGAAATTACCAGAGGAGGTACGGTGAGTGCTAAGCTTGTCTTTTCAAGCTAAGTGATTACTGAGGTGGATCTTAATCTACATAAACTGGAAGAGTATAACTACTGGAGATGGTGCAATATTACTTAATCAACTACACAAGAGAATAAAGAACAGAAGATCACAGTAAGAAACATGTACAAAACAGTGTGTCTTACATAATACTCTTTTCTGGCTCAGATTTAATCACCTGACAGCAAGAATTTTTGTGGCACCAGGTTGCAAGAATACAGAAGCCTTTGCAGAATTAGCTATCCAGTTATTTAGTATTTGAAATAACCAGAAGATTATTATATCAGCTAGTCAAAGCCAAGTTTTACACCAAATTAAAACTTGCTGAATGAATGCCAAAACAAGCTAGTATGTCTGAGTCTATTTGCCACTTAGCAATTTAGGTAAATGTATGCTCCGCTATGAATGATAGCTTTTTTTTTTTTGTCTCAAATGAACAGTGGATTTGTATAGATGTGCTCCTGTTACATCTCTTTATTACAGTTTGTTTTCTGAAGCCTGGAGAGTTCAATCTGTCTGAAAATTTACTAGCCAAACAGAATTTTAGGTGCAGTTTATTTCATCTCAAGTCTCATGCATTTCTTGTACAAACTTTCAATTTGCCACAGTCCAAACATCGAAACGGTATAGATATTGGTCTGGTCATTGAACTGGAGCAGATACTGGTAAGGGCCATATATATATAAAATATGGTAAAATAGTACACATGCAATGCAATAGAAACAGTGCAATACAAACACATACTTTACTAAATACAATACAATACATAATGCAATACATAAAATAATGTGCAACACAATACATTAAATGCAAGAAATACCATACTGTACAATACATAAGGTACAATACATAAAATGCAATGCAGAATACACTACAATACATACCATACAGACAAGACACACAATACACATGGTGCACAATGAAATACAAGACAGTATAAAATGAAATACAAGACCGTATAAAACAAAATACAAGAGACAATACAAAAAATACAGTACAATAAATACCAAACCATACAATACCAAAAAAACCCCACCTACAACTTAAAATACAATACACTACAAAATATAATACAATACATATCCAACAAAACAATACATACTATACAATACCTACCATATCAAACAATACCTGCAGTACAATATATGCAATACAATGCAAAATACAGTAGAACACAATATCCAAAATATGATACATGCAATGCTATACAATACATACAATACAGCAGAAGATACCATACAATGCATACAGTACAATACCTAATGCACAAATACAGTACAATACAGTACATAACTTACAATACCACAGAATCACAGAATTGCAGGGGTTGGAAGGGATCGTCAGAGATCATCTAGTCCAACCCCCCTGCCAGAGCAGGTTCACCAGAGAATCCCGAGCAGGCTGGACAGGAACACATCCAGGCGGGTTTTTAATATCTCCAAATGAGTCTCCACAACCTCCCTGGGCAACCTGTTCCAGTACCCTCAGAGTAAAATTTTTCAGCCTGTTCAGACAGAACTTCCTGTGTTCCAGCTTGTGTCCATTGTCCCTTGTCCTGTCACCAGGCACCACTGAGAAGAGCCTATATACATAACAACTATACAATAAAATACATACCATGCAATATATACTGTGCCACATATACCATGGAATATAATACACAGAATACACAATAGAATACAATACACAACATGTTACAAAATACAATACACAATACAATGCACAGTAGAACACAAAATAAAATACAATAAAATACACTATAACTAAAATATATAATATAAAAAATACCATACAATATAGTACTTTACATAAAATAACAAAAATGCCATTTAATACAATACACACAGTACAATAAATACCATACAATAGAACACAACACATACAGTATAATAAATACCATACCATACAACACAAGACATACAATACATACAATTAAATATAAAATACAATGCAATAAAAATACAATACATGCAGCATGATAAACAATACAGAATACATACTATACATATGCATGTAACTTTTAAGACACATATAGTAAGCTTACACGATAATCTTTGTATCCCATACATGACTAACATTACTACGTGACTGACTGTCAGTGTAGTAAATAGTGATTGATTGCCAATCCATATGTACTTATGAAATATTTTACATATTAAAATTTACTGATTAGAACCCAATAAACTAACTACTAGCTCAGATCTATCTGAGTGACCTCTGACTCTTCTCTGTGACAAAATTGGTGTAGTAAGCAGGACAATCACTGACTATTTATGAAGGCAAAGAATTAGCCCTTCTCCCACATTTTCTGAGGACTGGGTGTGCAAAAATTGGGATAATTGGTGTAAGACAGAGAAACACACCTTGCAAGAGGGAAACTGAAAAATCATGCGGAAAAAGGAATAATACACAAAATGTTGGGAAACTGTTTGGAAGCAGCATGTCAGTATAAGAAATGCAAAGAAAAGGAAGTTAGAGTTTTACAATGTGAGAATGAACAAAGAAAGCAACAAGGAATGCTGTGATGTCTATGAATAGAACAACTGCAGAAATAACTCTGAGAGGAAAAGGAAGGCAAAAAGGAGTAGAAGGCAAACTAGAATTCATGATAACTCGGGCCCCCAGACCCACAAACCCTGTAAACACTTGTAAGTTAATTGTGTCTCTGGAAGATTGGGACAGATATATGGGGGGACCTTGACCAGAAATTTAGTGATGGGAGTAGGGAGTTAGATGACTGAGAATTTAAGTTGGCCACTATTATGAAAATTGAAGTGTCCATAGGTCCCAGGGGAATAAATATAGAAATACCACAAGAACCATTCTGTGCGACCCCCTTCAACTGGCTAATTTGCAAGAAAAATATGGGTGGAAGCCTCGTAAGAGTGAAACTGAGTATCTGTGGCTTGTGTCAGTAACTAGGGGAGACTGTATCATGTTAAACCAAGAAGAAGCAAACAGCTTTTGGGGCCCAGAAGTTTTTTTCACAGGACGACCAGACCTTACTCATGAATTTCATTGTATCACAGGCCAAATGGTCAGGGGGCATAGACCCTCAGGAGCAAGAAGAATCCACTGTATCTCTATAAAATTGTTAAACAAACTTCCTACTGCTGTTACAAAGGCAGCCTGCATTCCAGCTGTGAACGATTGGGGTGCACATGGCAACTACCCTGTCTCAGCTCTTGTAGACCCCCAGGCCATGAAGCCACTAATATGGGGAGCCCCCACCAGTTTAAAACGGTACCTCATATCAAAATGGGATGAAATAAAAGACAGCAGTGGAGCTAAACATTGTAATAATGCAAGGTGGATACATACTAGTCACTCATTAAAATGGGTAACCTGTTCAGAGTCTCCTTGATGAGACTTGTGTTCTTCCCCTTTCCATGAGTGGTACCAGGGACAATAACAAAAAATCTCTTCCAGAGATTGGGTCAATCACCAGAAGAATACTTTTCCTTTTTGCAGGAGTAATCATCTCCAACATGCACCAGATCTGATTTCTGTGTTGATAAACCCAACATGTGGGGTGGAGACCCTCACTTCTTTTATTTGTACTAATCAATATGGTAATGGTTGTAACTGCGCTTCAGCCTGAGTGCATCACAATGACAATTACTCAGAAAGCAAGCTATAATTGTACAAATTTAGGAATCCCACCCATTAACATGAATTTGGCAGCAGGAAACATAAACATAACATGTGAAATGCAAACCCTGAACAATGAAGGGGAAATGTACTTATTTAGTCTTCTCTGCAATTCCTTGAAAACATGCCATAGCTTTAACAAGGCTTGTAGCTGTTCAATGACTGTTGTATTAAAAGAAAATATGGAAGAAGAAATGCTACATATGGGACATACAATTTATACACAATTGAATCTGAAATAATTTATGTTGGCACAGGAAAACTACCTTAGCCTCTTGTCCTACAACAACACCGTACATACAATAGCATACATACCACATAGATTACCATACATACTGCAGTTTAGCAGCTTTGTCCACCAGCTCCCTCAGGACCCGTGGATGGATTTCATCAGGTTCCATGGACTTATGCACCTTCAGATTCCTTAGATGGTCTCAAACCTGATCTTCTCCTACTGTGGGCAGTTCTCCATTCTCATAGCCCCTGTTTTTGCCTTCCGCGACTTGGGGGGTGTGGTTAGAGCCCTTGCCAGTGAAGACTGAGGCAAAAAAGTTGTTCAGTAACTCAGCCTTTAGAGTTATAGCCCACAATACATAAGTTATATATAATAAGTTATAATAATAACAATATAAGTTAGATATAATAAGTTACAGCATTATTATATATATACAGTAGCATAGATATGATACATGGAAATTGACTAATACCATATGATACAATACATACAATACAGAATAGACTACAAAATACAATACACAATGCAACACAAACTACAGTACACAAACCAATACAAACTACCATACATGATACAAAGCAAACTACAGCACAATATAGACAATACAATACCAAATACAATATGATATGATAAGATACATATAATACATATAATACAAATGCAATATAAAATACCAAAAAAAATGTAATACAAAATTCAAAAAAAATACAAAACTAGCTACAGTACAATACATAAAATACATATAATATGCTACATACAATAGTATAAGTACCATACCATACAACAAAATGAAGCACAGAAAATAGAACACAATACCAGAAAAATACCAGGCCTGCATTTCTGCAGCTGTTCCCAGGGCATATATTTTCAGCTTGGGGCTCTCCAGGTCCAGCCTGTACCCCACCACTCACCATCCCAGGCCTGGTCTCCTCCTCCCCACACCCTCTGCCCTCACATCCCGGGACTGTGCTCTCCTACCAGCCTGCACTGCCCAGGGTGTGGGTGCAGTCCCAGGACCACACTACAGCAGTGCCCAAAGCCTGCCTCCTATGCAGAGTCATGACTTGGTGCTGCTCTCTGCATCACCCAGGGTCATACCCTGCCAAGGCAGGAGCCCCAAGATGTTCAACAAGGAAAAGTGCAGAGTCCTGCAGCTGGGGAGGGACAATGCCAGCCACCAGCACATGTGGTGGTGGGCTACCTGGCTGGAAAGCAGGGAAAGATGATCATGCTGCTGCCCTCGAGCACAGGCTGTCTTCCTGCTTGTCCAGATCCAGCCTTGGTGCTAGTATGTCTTCTCCTCTCCTTGGAAAGGACCCATCTTTGGCAGATGCTCAGCAGATGGATGTCAAATGGCTGAGGACACTGGGTTTGTCTAGTTTGGAGAAAAGGAGGCAGAGGGGTGACCTCATTGCTCTCTACCACTTCCTGAGGAAGGGGAGAGGGAGATGTTGGTCTCTCATCCCTGGGATCCAGCAACAGAATGCATGGAAATGGTTCAAAGTTGCATCAGGGGAGATTCAGACTAGACATTAGGAAAATCTTCTTTACTGAGAGGTTGGTCAAACAGTGGAACAGGCTCCCTGGAGATGTGGTCGATGCCCTAAGCCTGTAAATGTGTTAAAAATAGTCATTTGGACAATGCCTTCATAATGGGATTTAACTTTGGTCAGTCCTGGAGTGGTTAGGCAGTTGGACTAGATGGCTGCTGGAGGTCCCTGCCAGCTCTCCTCTCCTCTCCTCTCCTCTCCTCTCCTCTCCTCTAAATGAAGCAATGAAAACTATTTTACAGAAGATTTTCTTCAATTTAGTGATCGTCATATTGACATCTGAATTTTTGTGCTCCATTGTAAGGTCCTCTTACCTTAGTAGGCTCAAGTCCTCATGTTGCAAATACGTATGGGCATGAATCCAAAGGAAAACATTTACATCTTTTAATGTTAGATATACACTTTAGGGACTTTGAAATGCCCTGCAGAGACACTTCTTTCTTAGATGCAATAGTGAAAGAATGCTCTGAACTGATGTCCTCTTAAGCCAGACTTCTGAAATAGGCTCTGAATGTTCATATTATCTCATAAAATATGAATTTTTATGTAGGAAGCAGTATCAAAGTGCTTACGTACTAAACATTATAAAAAGTAAGTAGTACTAAAATACTCAGTAATCATTATTAAAAAGTATTATTATTATTATTAGAGAAGTAAAATATTAAAATATTCAGCTGCATGACTGGTGTTGGCTAGATAATCGGAAGCTTACTGTTTATTCTATGCTAACATAAGAAACAATGTATCTCATAAAAATGGGTTTGTAAAGCATTCCAGTAGTGCTGATCAGAGTGAGATTTTGACAGTTTCCTCCTGAGGTTACAAACAAGCTAACATGGGCACTGAAGTTACAAGAGGTACCAAACTGCAATGCATATGGGCCTCTTGCTGGGTTACTTCCCACATTTTCTGGTGGTGCATCTCAGTAAAAGATCCTTCCATTCTCATTTTACAGATAAATTGGGAGCACACAGAAGGAAGATCTATTCCTTATTTTTGCTGCCTCTGATCACTGGCTGGCATCACTTTTCCAGCCTGCAGGTAGTGACAGGGATGTGAATAGGTCAGAAACAAGGTCCAAGCCATGAGGACTGAGGAAAGAGGCTCACTTTCTGGTAAATTTCTTATAACTATCCATCTCTTAAACTGAGTCCTGTTTCAAAATGAAGGCAATCTAGGGCTATTTTGTTGACTGTACAATTTAACTTTCAAGCAAAGAGAGCTTTTCACTTGGCATTCCAAGACACCAGACAGCTGGCCAGCACTTTTGATGGACATAAAAAGCAAAGTACAACACTCATTCCTCCAACTTACTCAGAAAATATGAGAACAAGGGTGTAGGGCCTCAGCAAGGTGCTCTAACACTGACAGTGCTTACTACTGAGACTGTTCTAGTCTTCCACTGTTTACCTAGTTAAGCAGTCTTACCAGAATGTTTTTGCATAAATGAATAATAATGGGTAAATCTGCAGATTGATTCTAACAGCATGGGCTGACCTTAATTCTATTAAAATAAACAAATATCTGAATCATCACCCAGTTGGATGCTGCAAAGGAAGATCAGAAGTCAGTTGTTTCCTTTTACCCATTCTTTGGTAGAACTAGCAATTAACGGAATTTTGCTTTAATAGCAACCATCTGTGTCACAAACACTATAACCTGGTTAAATGTGATTGCCTTTGGTTCTGATTTGATTATTTCATCTCCAGAGTGATTTATGCGGCTGAAATAAATTTCATGTTTTATTCAGTTTAAGTTAATAAAAGATATACAACTACATAAAAGTTTTAATATTTGGAAAATGAAAAATTGTAATTTTGGTAAGCCACAACACATCAATATCTTTAAATACTCCAGAATTTGTTATTGTTTTGTCGTGTTGAATCACTGCATTTAACGTGTCACTAGTTATTCCAATTTTCTTCTATAGGACAAAATACTCCAGATGATGAAAAATAGTAAGAATGATTTTATCTTCAGTCCTTTTATTACAGAAGTCTTTCACTCATCTTTTCCAAAACAGCCCCTTCTGCAAAACAAAACAGAACCACAGAGACCTCTTGACTCTGGAGTGTTCAGTACAAAGAGCAATTTTGGCACCAGAGATAACTCATATTTTCTGCAAACTTCATTAGTGTTTATAGGCCTCAGCAGTATAAGAAATATGGTGTCTATTCAGTGTTTTTGACAGTTGTGTCACACACTGGTAAATTTTTGAGTAGAAACGGACACGTAAGAATGTTAGAAGCTGCAGCGTATGAAAATTCAGTTTTCTAGCTTTAGGTCTCATGGCAACTCTAATAAGATGCAAAAGCAGGTTTTAGGAAGAACATTATGATTCTGCTGCATGCCCCACTGACAAAACTTCATCTCCACTGTCAGAGCTCGCCTTGTAGATCTGCTACAACAGCCTATGAATTTACCAGTCTAACCAGTTTTTAACTGTAAGTCAGTTTTAGATGCTAAAACCAGACCAGAACACAATTACTGACAGCTAACACCTAAGCTCCTCCATATACATGAGCAGGTCCCAGCCCAGATGATTCTATACCTGGTATCAATAATGCAAATTCAAGAGCTTTCCTTAGTTGGGGCTGGGAGTTTGCAGCCAGAGAGCAAAGCATGAGAATAGACAAGCATTGCCTCAGGAGGGATTCAGCCCCTTTGTCTGCAGCACCAAGGGCTATTCCTGAGTGTGGCTAAAAGAGGGACAGTTACAAGGTGCAGCATGATTACTTCCAGTTCAAAGAATTTACCTAGACAGACTACACTTGTCTAACTCCTCAGCCTCTCTCACACTTCTATACCAAGAGGCAAAAAGTCAAGCACTAATTTTTCTGGTTTATGTCTCAGTTTAGACACTAAGAAACATCTCACAGCAGCTGCCCACCAACCATAAATGACAGCAAGTCTAGGCCTGTTTCTCCACTATACTGAAAGCAGTAGAGATGCAACACTAAAATAAAACAGCTCTTGGAAAAAAATGAAAAGTAAACATGGCACACCAACTCTCAGCACCAGTATGAAGGTTTACCCATTCCGCTGTGCCGTCCTGAAAGAAACAAGAAGAGCTGTTGCCTCTGCCAGCAGCTCCACCCCTCTTCCCCCTGGTAAGGCAAGTTTACCCTGGGAGCCAAACTACATTCCATCTTCTGTCAGGTTCCATCTCATAAACAGAGGGACTACAACAGCACTCAGAGGTGTTCACACCAAGGTGTCACAACTGTGCATCAAAAAAGGATGCAGACACCTGTGAAAAGATGTGGTTTTTTCATCTCTCCATGTTGCTCCTCTTGAAGGCTCTCTTGGCTTACCATCCGATGTTCTGCTTTATTCCCATGGACTGGGTCCAGGCCACACTACAGATTCCAGCCTGCTCCCCATGGGAAAGAACAGAAAGAGGCCAGAGAGCCTTCTCAGCCACTTATTCTTATTCCTTTCTAAATATAGGGACCCATTTCCCCAGGGAAAAGAAAGGCAAACAAAAAACTACAAACAAAGCACAGGGGAAAAGAACAAGCTTTTTCCTTGATTTGTCATTCAGCTTATATTTTTTTGCACTCCTACTTGTGTGCTTTGGGAGGCAATTGCTAAGCAGAGAAATGGAAACCCAAGGCAAGGGCTGAATCCGACCTGACAGCTTAAGCTTTTATAGGTTAGCAGACATCTCTATAAAAGGTTTAGCATGTTCATTTCTATTATCAGAGGAAGACTGTCACAGGAGGATTTACATCATACTTATAACAAAGCCTATCTTCTGCTTTCCATTTGTTCTGAACAGCACAGACTACCCCCAAGAAAATATTTTTATTACGTTCAACTATTACAAGGGAGCTAAATCCTGAAGTCTTAACACAGGCCCATGCTGTCTCTCTTTCTTCTTTAAGGCATTGAGATATGCCAATACCTTAGAGCAGCCAGCCTTCTGTATTAGAGAATATTTCTGTTTCTACTCAGGGCCCCTGAGCCAACTAACACCATCACAGGTAGACCCAAGTGACATTTTTCCAGCACAGGGAGAAAGGACCCACACTCCATATTCCCACAGGGATATGAGCAGCCACAACCAATAATTAATTTTCTTCACTTACAGCTTTGGCTGGGAGAGAGAGCTGAGGAGGAAGTATTTTGCAAATTTCACATCAGGAAGTGATCAAGACAAGAATTTCTTAAGAAGGTCTCATCAGCCTCCAAGAAATTACTTTTTGCTATCTGCAGGGAACTGTATCTTGAAGTTTGAATAGATGATCTGAAAGGTAGCTTCCAACATAGGCGGTTCTACGATTCTATGATTCTATGAAGTTCTTAGAGCAGCTAGCTGGAATTGGTTCCTATGCTGACTAACTATTTGGACAGGGAGAAAAAAAACAAAGAAAAGGAAGCAAAGCAATGTCAAACTCCACCTCCAAGTGTCTCTGAATAGGACATGGTGTGAGACAAAACTAATTAACAACCCACTGAATAGAAGAATAACATCACTGAAAGCACACTCTGAAGAAGACAACAGTATTTCATGCAAAGTTCAAGTGATGTGTGCAGCAACAGCAGCTGGAAACCAAGTCTCTGAAACCAGTTGATTGTGAAACACTAGGCAGCCCCAGAGGAGGGCTATCAATACAATGAGAAGGGGAAAAACGGAAAATAAAAAAATGTAAAATGGGGAGGATAGAAAAAAGGTAAAAGTTCAGAAGAACTTGTTCTGAATAATCCAGGATTGAAGGTGTGGTATAGAGTTGCAAATGTTAACAGGGTCCCTCACTTCAACCCAGTTTGGAGTGGGAGGAGAAAGGACTGTGAAGAACTCTGAACATGATAAAGGCTCCTGAGAGGGAAGTCCTCTTTGACAAAGTAAAAAGATTTGCTAAACAATAGAAATTGCCCAGTCCAGACAAAAGACATAATTTCCTGAATTGCTGGCTTAAAGAATAAAGCTGGCACAAGAAGCAACCATTCCTTTTCTCTGAAGACTTGACCACAGCTTCACCTTGAAGTATTTCTCACAGAAGCCAGTTGAAAGTGGTTGTGCTGAGCTGAGGAACAATGCTCAGAAGCTTGAGCTCAGACAAAGGATGAAGCAAACTGGTGTCAAAGTCCTAGGCTCTAAGCTGTTTCTGACCAGAACATGTTTTTAGGCAAAACCTATTCAAAGCATTCTCAACCGAGGAAAAGCATACACTAGGACTATATTTTTGAAAGAATTCACGTAAGGAATTACTCTTTTCTTTCTTGAATGAAACATTCAAAGATTTATATCACAAAACTCTAAACTGACTTTGCCACATCTTTTAAATTATGCCCCAAGATGCACAGTGGAACGACTGATAATGTTATGCTGTTGCAATTTAAGATACTTTTTTAATAATGTCCATTACAAGAAAACAAAACAAAATCTTCAGATAGAAAAGAATGTGGAGCTCAGTACAAGAGCTCACAAAAAATATACACATATCATGTGGGGCTACACATGCTCTGGCAAACAGCAAGGAAATGCCCAGTGTTTGGCAAGCAGTACAACTGTAATGTATTACAGCACTTTGGTGGTATGCAACACCACCACATGGACAAAGACAATGGCAACAGCACTCACCATGAGGTCAGAGGAACTTTTTTAGCAACCTGCAAACAAATAAAGATTAATGTGTTTCCACTTCACTGCAAGAAAATGCACAGATGTGGTTCCAGAAATACTGATATTAGTACTAAGAAGCTACAGAAATAGCAGATACATTTGGTGAAAGCGAGAGCCAATCAACGTGAAATTAAGTATACACATTTAAGAAAAAATATAACCAGCTAAAATACAATCTGTTCTAGCACTTTCTGGACACAAAATGGTAGTTAGTAAGCTGTTCATGTATTATTCAAGCTGCATATAATATTATTGTTCATTACTATTATTAGTTTGCTAGGAAAGAATTAAGCAGGGAGCTGTCCCTTCACAAGGTACCACACAAACCAAGTGTCACCAGGCTTGGTGTTGAGCATGAGCGGGGACACATAACCATCCAGCTGAAACAGCAATGCTGAACTAAATCCTTTCTGGATTCAGGTGATTGTTGAACTGCATACAGCTCACATCAGCCACAGCATCTACATGCCTGAAGAGTCTTAGAGTGAAGAAACCCTAAAAGACTCCTCTATCAAAGGGAAATTTTCCCAGAGATGGAAGGAATCAGAGGATTTATTCATAGGGATGAACCTAGACTCCCCAGGAGAGTTGGACTGTCTCTGCAAAGGCTCCCAATTCTCACAAAAGCATTTATGTTGCAGCTCTGGTTGTCCACACAAACTGCAGAGGTTATCTGTCGTGCATATCTCAGGGCATAACTCAGATGGGCTGTGAAGATACTCCTTCGTTTAGGGACTAGGAGCAAAAGTATGACAAAGAAAGACCTCTTTTACCTGGCAGAGACGTCCTGTAAACAAGACAGATAAATATGATTAAATACTTCCAGGGGAATCACAGCATAAAACTGAAAATCTGACATACCATCCTGCTTTGAGCATTAATAATTCAAAGAGTGTCTTGGTCCACTGCTTTAAAAAAAGCATCACTAAGAAAGCCATCAATGAGATAAAACTACCCACCTGGTATTGTCCCCTGTTCTAACAAATTCCTAATAATTAGGCAAGATTAATGCTTTTTTCTTTCCTTAATGAGCTGCTTATTTTCTAAAGGCATTTTATGCACGAGTGTCTCATGATTATCCCTGTCTTTGTTGTTCTCGAAGAAGCATTTTAAGTCACTTAGGAACAGTCAATTCCCCTTTCCCCCTCCTCCCCGTAACAGCAAATTTCCATTTTCCACTTAGAAAAAATTTTAAAGTAGCAGCCACAAGAAAAACAAGAGCTAGAGCCTCTTAAACTTTAATTTCCAGCTAATACAGTATTCCCTGGAGTGATTCTATTCTGTGGTTTTGAATGCCTTTGGCATAGCAGAGATTAATTACTGGACAGTGACTCACGGGGACACTTGGCTGCAATGTGTTGGATTTTGTAATGGGAAAGGAGATGAAGACACAATGTGAACTGTTTTGCTTTTTGGACCATGCAGGAACACTCAATCTGTGAAGTTTCATCCATGAGTGCTGTCTTTAAATGGGAAAACTGTACCTTACGCTGAATGCAGTGATATAGTCATAGCTGCTTATCAAAGCTTTGTGGGACAAGCCTAAAAATAAATTATTTGCTTTAAAATAAGTTATCAAGGAAGACCAATTTTTTACATGAAGGGCTAATGTTTCTCTTTGTTTGTAGATATGCACACAGAGACACGCACAAAATGTTTATGCCTTCAGCTCATACAGAGAGCACTCTGGGAGGTGCCTGGCCCTAGGGAAAGCAGAGAGATGTTCATACACACCATGCCATGCAGATGCTCCACACCCTTGCTTTCAGTGCTGGACAGTTTTACGGGCTGGTGAGACAAGGAGAGTCCTTGCTTCCTGTCCTTCCAGTTCTCAACATGATTGTTTGCAGAGACACAAGGCTCCACACATGGGTGTATTTAGCTCTTGCACTAGGATATGTTTTCATTCTCCATTTTTGCCTGCATTTCTTGCAGGCCTCCAACAGTGCCAAGTGGCTGGAAAACACCACAGTTCAGGTAGTACCCTATAGCTGCCTTGCACCAAAGTAAAATACTATGTGGCAGTCCAGTTAAGTCTATCAAAAGCACAGAAAAACACCTTTACATACCCTCTCCCATCAAGGGTCCCTTTTATTTGCTAGGGGCAAAGAGAAGCTTATGCCTTAGTTGCTATATATTTAAGGTTCCCATGTATAATAAACTGCAGCAGGCTTCAAGAAATCTTTAATTTTCTATTGTAACCGGAAAATTAAAAAATACTACTGCAACACCAGCATTTTGCCAGAGCAGGAACAAACAATAGAAATTTTCAGAAACCTGAGGTAGTAAGCAGGGTTTGGTCTTCAATTGTCAGGCAATTTGATAAACATCTCTAGCAGAGGCATAAGCTCACGTGTTTTGCCTTGAAACTGCAACATGGTTTGTGGGGGAATTGTATGGGCAAAGGGGCGATTATCTTCAACTCCCAGCACCTCTGCTAACCTGTTCTGCGAGGTAAGGCAAAAGACATAAGGCAGTCCTGACACAAAAGCTCTCAAAACCAGTGAGTTTTTGCTCAATTTGCAGGCTTACACCCCTGGGAGATCTTAAGGTCTGCCTTGCATAATTAGCTGGGTCTTAAAGACATATCCTTGATGAATAGATGTGAAGTTAAGGTCTATTGTTAGTTAATACAAAATTTCAGACATGCCTCTCTTTTTGGTCTACTCTAGCAAAAAATCTGGCTGGTCAGAAAACATCACCACTACCACACATACCACCCAGTGCCCAGCAGCTTAGAAAAATGACCACAAGGCAAATATTTATAACACTGTGTCCAGAACACATATAGTACTGCAGAAGGCACCAGTGCAGTACAGAGTTTGTGAAGAAATAGCTGAAACCATCTTCATGAGGAAAAGAGACCCACAGTACAATTTAGGGTTGGGAATGCATAAAGCACAATTGATAGGACATTATGAGATGTATCCACACAGAGCTTTCTGAAGGATCAGAGACCCAAGTCCAAAATTTCTTGAACTTTTGACTATAGAAGGTAGACCCTATCCTATTATTTCCTTACACTTTATTACAGTTTCTTCAACAAAATTCACTCTGAAGAATGAAATTTCTAAACAAACCCTAAAACTTTCTACAGGACACCCAGACAGTGCTCTGGCATCCTGATGTTTTCTAATGCACATGCCTGTAATCACCTGTTATATCTGAACTTACATAGTCTCAGACATCAGCAAGTACATTAGATAAGCATTTGGACTAGCTGAGCATGTGATGACCTTCAAGTGACCTAGAACTTGACATGATGTTCTTATTCTTAAAATGTCAATGCTGGTGTTATCATGCACTGTTTTCTTTTAATGGTACATATAAAACCCAACTCTTCCCTTTCAGAAACCTTATGCTTAAAACTTCTCTTGCTGCAGCCCCAGAAAAAGGCATTTTGGCAAATTAGGTAAAAAGAAATATGAATTACATTACTTTGTCACAAACTCAGCCATCTGAGATGACTAGGGCCAAATCTAGGCTCCAGGAAGGCAAGCAGTTTACCTTAGAGGAGCAAATTACTGAGGGGCACCAAATGGACCCACCACCTGCTTTGCTGTCAAGGGGTGGAGGAATGTGGCCGGTCCTGGCATGGGAAGGATGTTTCCATCTCCTAAGAACAGCAGACTAATTTTGCAGAGCTGTTCCTCTGTCCATCCCATCCCCACCATGTCTGCGATGAGTGGCTGCAGAGGTGCACTCTGACACCTGGTGGGTTCCCAGCTCGCTCTGCACCCCAAAGAAGCCTTGAGCTGGCTCAGAGCAGGATGCACTGTCAGCTGCACTGTTTGGGACATACACACTTCTACGAGAAAAAGACATATTATTTTTAAAAAAAACCACATCATATTTTTAAAAAAGCACATTCATTGTAACAATTCCTCAGAGCTAGCCAGTGTTATCACAGACTAAAGTAAAAAAGAAATTGAAAGTTGTTAGACTTTCCTTTCTCTCTCCACAAATACTTCAGGTGAGTATTTCATCTTTTTCCCCATACTTCTAGTTCTCTTGGCTGTTGCCTTAGTCTCTCCAAAAACCTGTGGTCCTGTAAAATGCCCTGGCAATCATTATCCATAATACATTACCGTGATTTCTGAACATTGACCTTTGTCTTCTCTGTTTTGAAGGAAAAAGCGTTTCGCAACTGAACAGGCTCAACTGAGAAGTAATTTCTGCTTCATCTCCCTCCTGCTAAATTCTCTAGAAAGTTTCTTATTAACTGCAATAAGGCAAACATCAATCAGTACTACTGCAGTCACTACTTCACATCATACTTTCCTTACCAAGTAAATGCCCTACAAGCTTCAATTTTCATCTAGCAATTTCAAGTGAATTTGTTTACCCTACTTCCAATGTTTTGTCACTCAATGAATATCAAACTGGTGGAACAATTGTAAAATAAACTTAAATATGCCAGGATTTGTTTGAACATTATCTGCAAATATAAATCCTGTTTCAGAGGAAAAAAAAAAGTAAATATAAATATGTTAGATATACTTACTTAAATTATGTAAATCTGTCAGTTTAATGGTAACAGCTATGGGGACTTGTTAACATGTTAAGTAAGTCTCTTTCATTATGCTACAAAATTGTTACCTTTCTTATGCATAAATGAAGTTTGCATAGTCAACAATTTAAATTGAAGTGAACCTTTTTTAAACCCATAGATGATAAAGGGTTAGCCTGCTTTTTGACTACGAGGACATCCCAACACAGGGCACAGGTGAGCTGTGTAAAGCATTTCTGCTTAGTAATATATTTCTTTTCCCTTAAGACTATTTTTAGATCCTGAAAAAGATTGCCTGTCCTGATTCTCCACAGTTCCACACAGCAGCAATAGTTTGTGAAGTAGCAATTTGAGCTCCTTGTTTTACCAATATGCTTCACCTATCAGCTGCCAGGTCTTTTTCTCACTAGAAAAATGAGTCAGATTTTGTAATACAGATTCTTCTGCTAAGTTTGCCAAAAATGAGACCCATTAACTTCTGGCAATTTTGTCTTGAATTTTGTAATGTAAATTGCTGTCTGCCAGTGAACTCATTGAGACCATCTAAAGATTTCATAGGGATCACCACATGAATTAGATAGAAACTTTGGTCACTGATGAGTTGAAAAGAATTAAAATAATAAATAAAATAAAAACAAGCACCTAGCTTGCACATGAGAAATTTTTAACTTAAGCATCTTAAAAAACAAGCCATGGCCAGGTCTTCAGTGGTTCAGTTTCACCTAGTACTTTGAAGAAGATATGGATATAGATTCAGGTATTGAGATTGAACTAAATGCTAACACATCTTATTAACACACATACAAAAATAGATTGCATCACCTATAAGATATCGTGTCATTATTTTATACTAGTTCACAGTGTAACAGAGTAGTTCTGTCAGTAGCACATATTACTTCTGGCAAAAAACCTACCAGAATCTAGTCCAGGAGCACTGCCTCTGCAACAATCTTAATCCAACAGAAATCTGAGGATTATTTTACAAGTAAAATAGTGTAAAAATGCAGTAGTCTTGTCCTTTACTTCAAGTATTTTCAGGTAAATAAGAGGACCACGGAAAAGTCTAGTATCCTTTAGTTATATGATAACAATTGGATTGTTATTGGATTGCACATCAAGCACCAGATACTCATGTGGAGTGAAGCTGAAAGATGTATTGCTGTATTTTATAAAATGTGTCTCTTTCTGTCCTTCCTGGATGGTACATTTGGTTATTGAATAAAGCAGTGTGGATGGAACAGGCACATATTTGCTTTTAAAACGTCCAATTGAGCTTCTTGTTTGACCTTTGTCTTACTTTTCTGGAGAATCCTTTCATTGATAATGAAGCTGTGCGTATTTTGCTACAGTGTGTCAAGAGAAAATTACTAAGACCAAACAAGTTCTTATTAATGAACTATGGAAGACAAATACAATGGCTTCAGTTATTTCATTAAAAAGAATAACTTTACTTTCTCTTGCCTGCAGGCAGCATGAGATGTGAAGTGGTAATCCCTGGACCACATTAAACCTTCATTTCTGACATTACAAAAACTCCTCAAGGATTATATTATAAAACAAAGAATTACATAGTATTACAGACAATGACCCACATATTTATATTGCAATACATAAGCTAATCCAACCCTAAGATGTTTGGGACTTTCTGAATGTCACTCATGTCCATCACACTTTGATGTCTGTCTTGCAATCTCCTGCCAAATTTGAATTCTTCGAAGTAACAGAAAAGAGAAAATGGCCTCAAGCTGCACCAGGGGAGGTTTAGGTTGGATATTAGGAAGAATTTTTACACTGAAAAGGTTATTAAACATTGCAACAAGCTGCCGAGGAAAGTGGTTGAGTCACCATCCATGATAGTGTTTAAAAGATGGGTAGACATAGTGCTTAGGGATATGGCTTAGTGATGATTTTTGTCAGCATTAGGTTGACAGTTGGACTAGATGATCTGAAAGGCTTCTTCCAACCTAGGCAATTTTATGATTCTATCTACAGTAACAGCAATAGCACATTTTAATTTTACTCTGATCGTAGGCCAAGGACAACCACCCTTACACTCTTAACAGCCCAAACCAGCCATGACTTATAATGATCAGGTTACTTTCCCATACCTGCCAAGACTTAACATCAGTTCAGCTATATATTTGCCATGTGATTAGTTTTGGAAATGCCATAAACAACTGTGAACTGCACATTAACAGGAGACAACAAATCCAAAGAGAATGACTGCTGTTACTGGAGGGTTGGTTTTGAGCTCTACGCTTAGATGGTTTGCAAGGTCTGGCATGATTAAGCAATAGTTAATGCAAATTGTGGCATAATTCTGCCTTGTATGAATGAAAGGCCCCACGTCCTCAACTGAAAACTCATTAAAATCAATATGGAAAAAAAAAAAAAGAGAGAGATGGGAAAAGACCTTAGTGAATTTAAATCAACTTTGAACTAACGCTTGACTTGATTCCTTTGGGTTTGGTCTGTAACATCTGGGCATGCATTTGTCAGGGACAAAGCCAAAGGGAACACAGTCTTAAGGACCTTGAAGCCCAACCTGTGCCTTATGACCAGGTGCAGGGATGGCAGTATGTCACCAGCCTCACGCAGCACCCAGCCAAAGGCAGGAGTAGGCTCCTGACTCTTTACCATGTTGCGCCTCCTTGCTTTTCTTACAAAGCTGAACTGAAAGGAGGTGGTGAGAACTAGAAAAGAAAGAATACCTCCTGTCTAAGGGAGGCCCACAGGAGCAAAAACAGTTTTGGAAGCAGAACCAATTGCCACTGTACTTGGGTTTCTGGAATATTTCGGTTCCACTTTTCTCCAGGTTCACTGTTGTAGTGAAGTCACTGTGCTTTTTATGATGGTTTTTTGCCTTGTTGATCTTGGATAGAGCAGCTAGTGAGATCAGCCTATAGCTTTGTACTGAAGCAACAGGGAAATCTAACCCCAAAACCCAGTCCTCTTTTCTTCATTGTTCCTTCATGGCAGGTGAACCTATTTTGCATAAGTGTCAGTTGTTTAAGTTAAAGATGCACCTAATGAGCAAATGCCCATAAGCAGAAAGTAGTATTTAACTTGTAAAAGGACGCTAGGAAGGATAAATTAGGCCAGACAAGGTCAGACCAATAAGTATGAATTATAGATAAAAAAACTGTAGGGAATTACAAGGAAATTTATTCCTGCCAGGTTTTGGTAATAGCAGAAGCCGCAGATCTCACAGTGGACTCAGAAAATCTGTTAATTTCCTGTTTCTAATTTATATAACTTCCTCCTGCCCCCAGGAAACCTGGAGATAACTTGGCTGAGAAGCACTGACTTGTAATGCATTTAGAGTCCTTAACTGCCAAACCCGCTGTACTTAACATGCAGGATCATCTCAGCTGAAACGTCTCTCTGTTACAGTACAGACAGACATAAACAAAATACATTTGCAACCTTAGCATAAAGCATGTGACTAATCGATCTTCTTCAGTTTTATATCAATTAAACAATTGAGGAAAATATAACAAGTCAAATAAAACTCTTCATACATTTCAAAATTTCAACTTGTTTAATCTTTCATCTGGAAGATATTAAATGGGTCTTTAAAATATAGACAAGGAATTTTTTTTAAGAAAAACTCCATTGTTTTGGTTTAAAGACTTAAATCTTTTACTGAAAAAGTTCACAAAACCAATTCAGTAAAACTAGATAAATTCTTGGAATCTTTTGGGATTGTGACATCCATCTCTTGTTAGCATAATCGCACCTGAGTCACTTGCTTCAATTATATATACAATACCACAATGCACACATTCACCTTCTTGCTTTCACCCACATGCTTACCTGCACAGCTGCTGAAGTCCCCCACAAGTAGATGTGTGGTAAAAAAAAAAACACTTTATTGAGAGACAAGCCTTTTAAGCAAAAAATATAGTATTACTACCACCACTGCTGCCCCAAATTTGGAGATAGCACTGTGGTTTTGAGAAGTACATAAGCACCCTGTGGTGGTTATGTAATTCACCTAGGAAAATACTTGTTGTGGGATGTGTTAGTGTATCCATTTCTTTTTGGACATAGCTAACACGGTGTTTCCTTAGAAGTGGTTCAGGATATTGTTGAAATCTCTAGAAGGAGAGCCAGAAACTGTGCTTCAGGAGATATCTTTCATGAAAGATATTGTACCTATTGCATAATTACAAAATAGAAGTATTTAACGAACCATAGCAGATTATCAATTTATGTCAATGACATCTAGTTTAGGATATGAATATTCATTTGGAAGAGGAGGAATTGGTTTGCTACAGTATAAGCTCTGGCAGCAAAAGTTAGCTGTCACACAAGAAACAACATCAGTGCAGCCACAGCAGTATCCTCACTTGGTCAAGAGAAAACAAAACCACCAAAACAGACTGGACAAATTGACAGCGTTAAGTAATGGGCAGGAAAAGGATTTTAGAGAAAGAAGTGTCTTTTATTTTTGAGCAAATGTGGTGAAGGAGATGGTATCTGAATTAAAAAAAAATAAATAAAAATTCTCCTAAAATAAATTAAAATTCACAGTTATTTAACTTCCTTTGAGTTATATATTTTGAGTTATATACAGACTTGTGCATAAACTCAGGAAATAGCTTTACTATCTGAGCCCTTTCTTCATCATGTGTGTAATCTCCATTTCAAATTTCAATGTACTTCATTTTTTCCAGCAGTATTTCCACCATCCGGGAGTAATGGTCTGAAAATATGAATGAGATTTGGCTCACAGAAAGAAGTAGTTCCAACTCCTTGTAAAACATAGTATTAGGAGGGCTTTTAAGACTTTTCTGTTTTATTTACTTTGCATCCAAACCTCAAGGGGCATGGCAGAGCACCTGGCAACACAAACAGAATTCAAGAAATAAACGTATCAGATTGTTCTCTTTGAGAACATGAAAGTTGTGGGGGAAGTGAAATTATGATTACATTCGAACACAGATAAAATTTGTTGATTCAATTCAAGAATATGAATTAACAATTAGAAGATATAAATCCAATGTTAAACCTGAAATACAAAATAACAGCCCACACTATAATCTGTATGCAGTATACATCAATGCAGCAATAATGGTTTTGAAGTTTGCAGTCAAATAGCCTTATTTATGTAAACTTGTGTAAGCACAAGGAAGTAGCATTTAGCTATGCAGTGTTTAAGTCTGTAGAGAACTGCCTTACAGTAAAGAATTAAAAAAAAAATCAGTTTGGAGATGAAGTGGTTCAACAGCAACATCAAACTGTACAGCCCTCCAGACAAAGTCAAGCATATTTTTTGAAGACTGCTGAACCAGTGAGGAAGTAAAGCAACTTTTAGCACTCTGTTTGAAATTCCAGTTTGTGCAATTTATTTTGAGACATAAAAATAAAATGAAAAATAATGCTTTTTAAAGTGCTAAATATAGAAGGCTTATTCCAGACATAATATCAGAAGGAACAGAGTTATATGCCCTCAAGACATAAGGTAAGAACAAAAAACATTCATCCTTCCAGTTTGCTATTGACTTTCTGTAAACTGATTTTATACACTTTGATCGGGAAGCAAATGGATCCACTCACAGATTTACACCAAAGTAGCTGTACTGGCTATATTTCACAGTCTGTCTCATTTCAGCCTATTTTTGGTGCTCAGACCATCTTTAGCTTCAGGCGGTAAATTAAGCTACAATGAAACCAATCAGCCGCTCTTAAAGTCAAATGAGTGCATCTCTACACAGACTTGCTGTTTTTTCTGCTGTAGTTAAAGATCATCCAGCTAATGAAATCAGATTAAGTGTGTGCATCCTACGCTGCCTTCTCCCTTGGTCTTTTATTTTGATTTTAGTGATGGAGCACAACAGCTCCCACCTGGTTTGGATCTTTGTCTGAAATTATGAAAGCTTATTTTTAATGGGGGGGAAAAGAAGTATATTTACAGTGTTATTTCTGTAATTCTGTTGGCATGAAGATAGGGTAGATTTTTAAATTCAGGGAGAAAAATCCAGCTTTGCCCACATTCTGAAGAGCAGTGGATAGCCATGCAGACCCCAGAAGCAGTAGCAGCACTTTCAAGTCAGCCTTTCCAGCTTCTGGATTTTTAACCTGACAAAGGTGTTGTCCATTATGTCTTTAAGAATACCTGATTGAAACTATAAGTATGGAGAGACTGAATTATGGTATTTGAAGGTGAAGAAGGAAATGCACAGAAACCTCACCCACTGCTGCTCTTTCTTCCACCATGGTAACTCCAGGCAGCAAAGATACCCCATCACTGTTTTGGGGAAGTAATGGGGAGCTGACTGACGTTGGCGAGGGCTGAGGCCTCAGGAAAACAATAGGCAACTAGCACATGAGGCTAGAGTGAGGTCACCTCAACACACTCCTTTGCACTATGTGTGCCGAATTAAGAAAACACTTCATCCTGGAGCCTGCCTTGGAGCAAGGATCCCCAGGTCTCATGCATGGCACTGATTGACCCCAGGACCACTTCAAGAAGGACTCAACAGGCCAGATTGCAACAACAGACCCAGCTTGTAAGAACAAGCATTTAAACAAACCACTTTTAAATAAAATCTCCATTAGCTATTTTCTTGTGAAATACTTGTTTAATTTAAAGGAAAAGCTTTGAGAGGTAATCATAGAAGGGTGGGAAAACTTGGAAAATCTGAGTAGAACAAGAAGAAGCTCTTTAGAAACACAATGGTGCTTGCCAGAGGGCCAAACTCAAGGAGGTTTTGAGAGTGGTGGCTCCTACCAACTTCAACATTTTATTCAGGAATGTAAAGGTTACATTAAGATTTGGGCTGGAAAAAAAAAGAATTTAAACCTTCAGTAACTACTGCGGGCATTTGATAACTCCTTTCCATCAATATTTCATTTCTGTAGGATTTTTAATAGTAGATGGGAAAGCCTGTCCTCTATCATAACAAAGAAGTAAAAGAAAAGAGGACGTGCTAACTGAACACTGCATGTTTAATGCATTTCTTTTTTCAATACTATATATCATTTCAAGCTACACAACACAAGCCACTAAACAATCAAAACAAATTATAATAGCCTGTTGGGTATCAGAGGGACCAGAACATAAAATAACTGCAACAACGAAGTAGGGTGCGAAATTCCAAAATATGTTTACCCTCTTTTTTGAACAGGTAGACGTAAAATGTGCTTGTGATGTTAAACATTTTTATTACTAGAGAGGGTTCAAACATTTGAGTGTTACCTTCTTCTTGTTCCTTTACAATAAGAGATAAAAACTCTGGGAAAAACAAAAAGGAAAAGAAAAAACTACTTTTCAATCTGTTCTTGAGATTTGTCTTCCCCTTTTAATTATTTTCTTCACCTTTGCAGAACTTAACTTGGTCCCTACACAACAAGAAATATTCATAGTCAGCACAAATTACTGCCAGGGAAGACATGATCTTCCCTGCAGTTGCATTTACTTTCACGGATGTCATATCTCCTACTTAGCAAAGTACTGAACCACATCCCTAACTCTATCCCTGTGTGTATCTCTATTTTGGCATACTGGCATACTTTGGGATATGACATCTGAGTTAGTGGACTACCCAAACACAACCTAGAAAGGTTTGTCGAAAACAAACTCCAAGAGCCACTTAAAAATCAATATTCATTTAAAAAATGAAAATTAAGTGCAACTTCCATATTAGTGAAGCTCTTAAATTGGGAATAAGCAGAGGGCAGTGGAAGGAGACACTCCATTCAGCTGTTTCAGTGACTTCTCACAGGAAAAATTGTTTAAATATTTTACTATTAAAGATTGGATACAAAGTAAGATTTGTCAGTGACGCTTGGTGCAAAATAGCAAATGAAGCATTATCTTGCTTCATGCTGGATGTGCAGCAAAATGAAGAATATACCACCCTATCTTTTACAATACAGCATTTTAAGGAACTCATGTATCGGTGTCTTGGAAAAAGGTATTAAAATTCATTCTGTTCAGAATTCTGCTTACCAATCATATTTTTAATACACTGATCTTTCTGTCTTTAATGAGATACATTTTAATGAAACAAAAAGCAAGCAGTATTAACAGCTCATCAGGTCTTCAGGACTATGTCAACAACCTGTGGAAGAGAAAAATGTCAAGAAGAAGACAATAGAGGCAATAGAGTCATGAGATGAAAGCTTTTCTGAATCATTATTTCTGTTTACTCACTCAAGCCTATTGTGCCATCCCACCTCTGCTTCTCCTTCAGCTCCTCTTACCTATGCTTTGCTCAACCGCACCTTACTTACAAAGTTCCAATGGTAAAAACTTCAAAATCACAAATTGTTCTCCACAATGAAGGGGTAAGGAAGTACAAAAAGCTGAGTATTAGCTGTCTTTTTTGTGCTATTTACAGACACATAGAAGTGTTTTAAAAATGGGGCATTGCCAGAGAGTACAGTATAATTGGAAAAGTGAGATTTTGCTAAAACACAACGAAACCCCTGCTGAACATGAGACAGTATATTTTGGGAGGGAATTCTTTAAGAAAAAATAATAGGAACACCAGGAACTTTGATTCTTCTTATGCCCTTGTTTCCTCCTGTCATACCATGAACATTTTCTGCCTGTGTACAATGAACAATAAATACACAAACATATACAAAGATATAGATTAAAAACAGAAGTTCAGGACAACTGAAGTGTTTGTGATTTGGAGCCAAACTCAGCAAAAGCTTTCAATTAGGAATGAAAAAGGATCTGGAATCCTTCCTGTATTTGGCCACATAAAAAAAAATAAAATTATATTTTCAAAATAATATGTCATTTAGAAATTTAGCCACATTTTTTTAATTCTTAAAGACTACAAGAAAATGAACCTTTTTCTTGAGTGCAGTTGATACATTAAAAGATAAATAAATGAATCCCCTTCATTATTTTTTTTTTTTTAAGAAAAAATTCTTAAGAAAAAAGAATATAGATTGCTGCTATATCCCTATGTGACATCCATTTCAGCAGGGACTACAAAGATTCTGATTAAGTCAAGGAGATGTGCTACTCTGGAGGATGCTCTGCTAGATGACATGGTCTACCTGCGCAGCACTGTGACATATCCTTGTTGCACGAATCAAAATCCACACTCATACAGTGCATACGCATGAATGAAATGTCTGAGTATACCCATCATGTAACTCCATATGTAAGTGTCCCTTTATTAAGAAAGGTCTTGTACAAAAAGCCAGCAGTGGGTTTTATGGAAACCTCAGAGTCAGTGGAAGTGCTTTTTAACTCATACAAACCCCTTGAAAATGCCACAAAATGCCTATCTCTATTTTTAAACCTGGTTACTATTGCCCTCTCAAGAGAAGATATCCAGTTGCTGGCTTCCTGAAAACTCTGCCACAGCGATAGCAGGACTGACAGCAAATACCTCAGTGTGTTAATGGTATATTGCTCAGAAGCATCTGAAGTAATAACACCATCTGGTTAAATACAAGAGTTGTACTAAAATGTCATAATGGAAAGCCTACCCACACAAAGATAAATACTGAGATCAAGAGTCACAGAGGGAAGGATGTAAAGTTAGGACATGAGAGTTAAGTAGGGGGAGACAAAATAAGCCGGAAAGAAGATGTAACCATAATTGCCAATACTTTCTGTTCTAAAATTCTAAATCAAGATTAATTTTACTTGTTTAAACTTAATAAAAAGAAAACATCCCCAGTATATTATTTGCATGGGGTAACAATACTGGGGGACATCAGTTGCTAATTCCTGACAAGCACAGAATGTGACAACTCCTTAACTGGCTCCCAGGGAAAAATTGGAAGTCAAGAAGCAAAGAAGGTATCTTGCACAGGAGGAACAAGACAGCTGGGGAAACATTCCAGAGAAACAATATTTTCTTTATGCAAATAATTTTTGACCTCGGTAACAAAAATGAAGTGTAGGAAAAAGGTATGGCAAAGCCACAGAATTCATTCCCAACACTATCTTTGAACACTTTCTTATGGTTTCAAAGATTCTTTACCATACTGATACAAATTCGACACAGTGATGGATCTTTATAGAAGATCTCTTTGACTCTGCTGGTGACTTCTTATGTGATACTGGGTAAATAAATCATTTAGCCTCTCAGTTATTCATTAAACTAATGGCCCTGTGTTCCTAACTCCAGCAAAATACTCAATGAGAGAAGACAAAGAAAATTTAAGGGCTTTGGATTAGGTTTTGCTTCCCTAGGAAGAAAATGATTGGGCTCACTCTAAGAACAATCGATCAGATGTGTGTTAGCTACAGCTGCAATAGAGCAAAGAACAAAAGGATTGCAGTCAATGTCAATTAAATCAAAAGCAAATCAGTTAAAGGCTAAACAATTGATTGGAAAAACAGTGCAGTAGACTTGAGAGAAAAAGTCCCCCCTCTAACAGTGTCATCCTCAGTTCCTGAAATTCCTCACACATGCAGATTGCTTGCTGATTATAATTGGAGCTTTTCCTGTATAAATGAACATTACAGTCAGCTTTACTTTGTGTGTCTGTAAGATTTCTTCACTGAAGTATCCCAAACTTTGGTTTTATATGCAGCTTAGAATAAAGCAAAGGTGAAATAAAGAGCTGGAAGGAAAAAGAAAAATTGAAAAGTCTGGAAACATCAGAGGGCTGATTTTGCTCCCAGTGCAGCCATTGAAAAGCTTCTCCTCCTGTCTTTAAAATTGGATCAAGCCCAAGTGACTGACTGAGCATGAAAGTGCTTTCCTATTTAAGGTGTTTTTACAGTAGGCAGCATCTGCTTCATGATCCAAAACCACCCCTCAACCTTGGCTAGGATCTCTGCTTTCCAGCACACCTCAAAGGCTACACCACATCAGAGGATTAATAACTTAATGTTTTCTTCAAGGCATGTGGTCAGCCATCATGTTTCCTACAGAAGCAAAGGAAGCACTTCACCCAAGTCTTGCCTGTTGCCAATCCCAGAGATTCAGGGTGCCCTCTGGTAGGGGCTAAATCTGCCCAGATAAAATGGGGAGGCACTGAAGATGATCATTTTCATCTAGGATAATGCAGACCCTGGAATGATCATGCCTTACTGACACATTGTGGATATTGTTTAAAATAATCTTCTTCTTCTGTTATTAATGTAGGCAATAGTCCCTAAATGCATCCTTAAATTTGAAGGATAGCAGGCCCTAGGCACATGTTTACTGCTAAAGTGCTTGCTCATGCACTTCGACTCCCTGAATAGCAACTAACATGTCTCAGCCTGAGATATCCTTGTGCTCATTATTCCTATGGTTTCTTTGAGCAGATTATTTCTAAACAGCAGCCCTATCACACAGGAGGGGCTGAAAAAAATGGCTACACAGCCTTAAGCAATGTGAAAACACCTCCCATGCCACCTCACTCCCTCAGCTGAGCAAAAAGGATTTCCAGGCCTATAAATATGCAGAAACTGTGACATAGCACAAATGTTACCACTACTAGCAACAATCTGAGCAAGATGGTAGCCAACAGAATAAATAGAGAACCACAAGCAATAATTCCACCATCCTTCCTTTCTAATGCAGCATTATTACATCTTTACCTTGTGTAACCTCACTGATTTCCACTGTGATGTTATCTTTTTGTGCCTTGTCTCGATGCACTGGCAATGTTGTCTACACATGCATAGACATGTTATTTTCTGTAAAGAAAAGAATGGATTATATATTTTTTTCTTTAAAAAGATCTGACTAGTATATTAACCAGTTTGAAAACCTACAGCTATTCTCATCTTTTCAGTGAAAACTCATTATGATTAGTTAAACATTTGGACTTGTAGCTTAGCATTGCAGATCTTACAGCAGTGTTTACAATTCTGAGAAAGCAACATGGTCGTAAGCAAAAATAGCTGTGTTACTTTTTTCTCTTCAACTATATTTTGACATTGGACAACGGGCAACAGGTACAAACTGGAACACAGAAAATTCCTTCCAAATATGAGGCAAAACTTCTTTACTTTGAGGGCAAAAGAGCACTGATACAGGCCACCCAGAGAAGTGGTGGAGTCTGCATCCCTGGAGATATTAAAAAACCAGCTGGACACAATCCTGTCCAACCTGCTCTAGGTGAACCTGCTTTGGAGGGGGTTGGACTAGATGATCTCTAGAGGTCTCTTCCAATGCCCACCATTCTGTGATTCTGTGTAATTCTGTGATTTCTAGTTCTAAACTGTAATCTCCTTAAAATGCAGATTATGCTTTACTTAGTTTTGTAAAATTCTACCTAATAAATAAAGTTTAATGATTATGCTACATTTCATCAGTTGAATTCTCTTCTGACTTAAATGCTGAACAATAAAAAATCCACAGAACCGCAAATCACTTCTTATTTTACTTTGTTATTTAGTGTATGCTTGGAGTTATGTTTACTGTTCCATTATATACAGTATGTTTATATTCTGTTTTATATGTCTTTTTCTGTTTGCACTTCCATTAGCTACAGTTTATTACTTTGTTTACTTGCAAGAACACTTTAAAAAAAAAAGTTGTATCAATTATTATTTCTTTTAAATCCTGTTTTCTAATCCTTCAGAAGTGCATGAAAGAAATAGGAAGAAGGCTGAGGCACAAGCTATGGCTCTCAATGAGATCTGAAGCAATCCAGAAGACTCTGGTGTATATCAAATATCAGTTTCATACAATTAAACAACTGACTTTTCCCAAAAGGAAAAACTTACAATGGGGTCTTCATTCTATATTTTCCTTCTGAAAATGAAAGAGATGCTGGTTGGCAGAAGTTTTTCTTGGAAGGCAGGGATTTGCCACACATTTATTTATAAAGACATTCACTCATATGGAAGCCCTTCTTACCCAGGTTTCCTATATACACATCTAAATACTGGTGCTGCTGAAGACTTCAAAGGACTAAGTTTTATTGTGTTGGCTCAGACATCTAGGAAACAGCAGAATCAACCTGAATCTGTTTCTGCCCTGTCACTTTGAGCAATACAGGAAAAATGGAGATAATAAAAATTCAGGAAAGTGTAGGAAGAGGAACTTTACATATCTGACCAGAGGCATCAATTATTTTCTTTGAAATGTTTAGACTACAGGTGATGAAGAAAGCCTAAAGGAAGACCGTGAAGCAGAGCTATGGAAGGAGGCAAAGAAATAAGAGTCTTTTTTTTTTAGTCTGAGTAAGAAAAGAACAAAGACAGTCCTGGGACTCTGGACTCTATTTCCCACTCATGATCTCTGGCATGGGAACAGGGGCAGAGCAAGGAAATGCAAAACCAGAATCAAGTTTGGTGTATTTTCCCCTGCTGGCATCCACCCTAAGAGGCTAATGGTGGACAGTGAGAAGCTGTACCACAGTTGTATGCTACAGAGAAAACAGGAGATCAGGAGACAGTACAGAGCAGATTTGTTGTGCTGCCACACCTCATGGTCCTCCTCTGCTTCCTTCGTATCTGTCTGGCACATGGGTCCATCTTTTAAAACAAGCACCATCACATCTGAAAGTCTTTTAATTTCAGTTTGAAGGTAGCTTGTAGAAAGGTTGCATACTTCCTGGAGTTCAGTCCTAGGTGATTTACTCAGTATATCCCTATTATACAGTAAAATAATAGAGAGCACTGCAGGTCTCTTAACCTCTAGGTTAGGCCTGTTCTTGTTTAACATCATTGTCCTAAGAACCGATGGGTGTGCAGAAAAACACATCTAAAGGAAATTAGATTTTTTACTAATGCGAAGAGTTTGTAATTTAAAACATGAATAAAAGTTATTCTCACTTTATTCTTAAATCTACAACAGTCTACCAATAAATATTTATTATGTTACTGTTCTGCTATATGAGAATGTCTCGGCTGGAACACATCTCATTTGAGGACTGCTCATGTGAGGACTGAGGCAAGAAGTTCTGCACAAAGGCCTTGACTTTCAAGGCTTCTTCCAAAAAGAATTTAAAACCAGTTCTGCTACTGAAATTTCACATTAATTAGGATCAAAAAATTAAATTCTATAAACAAATGCTTCCAAGAGAGAGGGGAGATCAAAATTACCACGGTTTTTATCCACTGCCTTACATATGCACAGCAATCTAGAGGGACCCATTTTGTGAGATACAGACTTGCTTTCTCTCCAGCTCTCATTTAATTTTCTTCTGATGTGAATTTTTCCTGTGCCTGGGGATTGTGCAGAACTCTGCAAAAGGGCCTGTAGCATCTGCTGATACTCTTTATAATTAAATTTTCTTGTGCTGAAATTTTGAAACTGATTCTTTAGTTTTGGACCAAAAGCTGGAGGTTAGCTCATGCCATTTTTTAATTGTTTCCTTTCATGAAAGATAAAGGAAGACACATTCCTCAGATTTTATCATCACTGATAAATCATTCCGCAGCCCTTTCTTTGTTCTTATTATTTTACCCATTCTTAAATGAGCATGAATCATTTTTGATAGCAGGCATGAGCAAATACACACACATATACAGAACTCACAACTAAGATATCTCTTTTTGAATCTTTGTTTCAGATATCTTCAGTGATGCTTCTCAGACTTTGCTTTTAATATTTAATTTGCCTAGAAATCATTAATGTACTAAACCAAGACTTCTTATTAGTTAAAGTCCTAAGTGTTTTAAATTTCTGCTGTAACACAGTCTGGACAAAAGTCTTGGATGATAAATCAGACAGAATAAACTAGCATTTTAAATTGACGTGACATTGTACATTTCTCCTGTGCTTCATCTAGTAGTACTGATTTCTACTTATGCAATATCCTCCAAAAGTACAGATTTAGGATTATTTACATATGATTATACAATAAATTTTAAGTCACCGAGAAGTGCTCATGTGGGGAATATTCTTACACAAGATATCCACCAGAGTCCCTTACAGAATAACAAGGACTGTCATTTAACAGCAGTGGTAATTCTTCCTGAGGAAATGGTGAGATGACCCAGCCATACCAAAATTACCAAACTCATCTTCGTACCACCGAGCACCTGCCTGGGCACTGCTATGGATGTCCCAGGGAGGGCTTACAGGGGCTGAAGAAAGCAGGGGAAGAATAGATGGAGATGAAAAAGGAAGAGAGCAAACACTTGGAATGGGAGGATTTGGGAATGCTACAACGTATATGAGCATTGACAGAAATCTAAAGGTCTAAAGACAGGCAGGATGCTACACACAAGTGCCTGAATGTATGGTCAAAGAGCATTGACAGTGTCTGTTTACATGTCTTTTGTTCAATCAAATAGAAATCAGGGTGGGTTTCTGATCAAGATTCCAGTCCTCACTACTATTTATATATTTCGTACAAATTTCCATGTTCTATAGTTATATATTTACTGTACATTTCTGTTTTCAAACACTATACTGGAGAGCAAAAACTGTGGTTTCTGTACTGTCCAAACTACTAAAAGGCCAGAGCTAAAACAAGAGAGTCCTTTTTAAAACAGTCATATGCATATGCTTAAGCTATTTGCATGCACTTTGATGAATTTAAGGACAGATAAAGCTGCAGAGGCAGCTGCATCACAGCACACAGCAGAACTCCTTAAGGTTTACATGTGCCCAGTCCTCAAATGTTACCATCATCAAGAGACTTATGACCCCACAAAGCAGAACCAGAGGCTGCAATGGTGGGTGAACAACTGGTTTTAACAGGGTTAACCATCGAAGGAGCAGCAAATACACTATGTAAGCATGCCCTTTTTTACTCCCCACCAAGAAAAACTGCTTTGGTGTGCAAACTGTAACATTCAAAAAGATGGAAAGACAAAGTACATGGCAAAGGACATTGTTGGGCAGTTTAAGTTAAGTTCTCCAGTTGCAAATTACAAAGTTGTCTGCCTGACATCCCTGAATGACTTGTTCACAGCCATCACTGAACTTGCTTTTTAGGTTGTTGAAGTGCATTCTGGGAAGGGAGAAAGTGTCTGAGTTGCCCAAAAGCTCGATTTTATGAACCTAATGTGATCATTCAGGCTTTGTGGTAAATTACTGACTGTTCGCTATTAGTGGTACTGCTGACATCATTAGTGATGCCAAGGGCAAGTATCACAGTGGATGGATTTCAGTGGGATAGCTGAGTCATTCACCCACACAAGAGCATGAGAAGAAATGAAACCAGTATAAGTGGTCCACAGAGGAACAGGATTTTTTAGTGATCTTTCAAAAAAAACTAGTTGACAGTGAAAAATCTCACGGTTCTTTTCCCCCCCTTTTTGAATGGAAGCAGGCATTTGAAAAGTTCATTGCAGCCTGATGAGTGCCTCTTTAATTTGTTAAACACTTTCTTGAACACTTTTCACAGCCAATCTGCCAGGTGTCAAGAAGACTTTTTAAAAAAACACTTAAGAGTAACAAAGGTTAAAAATATTTTGTATTTTGAAAAAGTGAAAGCAAAAAAAAGGCAGAAACAGTGCTGGATCTTCTACGGATTTTATGCAATTTTGAAGTTAAATTAATCACTGAGGATTTGACAAAGGAATCCAAATCAAGGTTAACACGAAATGCAAAGCTCAGTTTAACTGACAGTGCTTCATGTCTGACTGATGAGCTATTAATCCTATATTGTAACAGTTTAAGAGGCTTTCTAGTGACTGGGGCTTTCCTTGGAATATCTAAATACTGTTTAAATATCTTTTAAAAGAATGTTTTTCTTTGCAAATAAAAGACATGTTTTCCAATTTTCTCAGTGTGATGCAAGCAGAAGTGCCATAGACTTACTGCACTGAATTTGCTGGCACCTTTCTCTTTGCCCGATTAGCACCAAAGAGGTCATCAAGAAATAATATGCTGTAACATAAGAAAGAATTGTAGCTTGACTAATATGTAACATGCTGAGAACTTGACAAGGCTTTTGCAGAATCCATTTAGTATCTTTCAAAGAAAAAAAAAGAAAAAAAAAAACCAAGAACAAAATCAGAAAAAACCCACAGAAATAAAGCTTTGGAGAGGACTACTTTCCTCGTACCTTTTATTTTCTATACTTTCTGTTATTCAGAAAGACTACCTGAAAAAGAAATAAATAAAAATTTGAGTGAGGACTTAAAAAAATTTATCTTAAAGTGTGGTTGATGTTAATCTAGTATTTTGTATTACACAATCTTTTATAAAAGATTGCTTTGTGAAAATCTAGGTGTAATTTGCTCATTAAAAAAAAAACAACAAATAGGCAAGTAATGAAGATTCTCTTTGCTAAATATGACTAATGTAAAACTTAGATATTTCTTATGCAAAAACCATGAGGAAAACAGACCTGCAAAAAGCTACCTTGCCTTCAAAACTTAATTTACAATCATGTTTAAGAGTACCAAGGCTTAACAAACATATGTCTTGTTCTTCATCTTCTTCATCTTCTACTATATGTTCTCTTTGCTTATACCATTACTTATTTTATGCTCACGGTGAATACTTCCATTTATTTTATTATCATTTCCAAAAATGTGGTTGGTTCACACCAGTGACCCTGCTTTAGCCTTCTCTTTTCCTGCCCCAGTCATTACAAAGCTTCTTAAGTACCAGCTTTCACCTTCTGATGCTATGGCATTTGCTCAGACCTGAGGGACAGTTCTGTTCACTGCTTCACTCATGCGGGATGCTCGCTTGTGCACAGACAGGAAGGTAATCCCGCACTTTGCCACGCTAGCCCCCATGCTGTAATCTTCAGACTGATTGAGGTTGCTAATATGATCTACAGACACAACAAAAACAGTCTTAGTAAACAGTCACATGGTGTCCTGCTGCTAACCTGTTGCAAAGCCAAAACTGATCTTTCACTTCCAATGCATTTACAAACTTTTCATTAGTTTTGTATCTATTTTTAAAACTTCTTTTTACTCTCCTGAAGATCTCTGAAAAGGTTTTGATACTTCAAACAATTTTTGAAGGACATATGATCATTGCACAGGGGTAAAGTGACACCACTTCTACTTACATGTCCAAAGTGTAAAATTAAGTTAATAGAATGCTTTATTTACATACTTGGTGTTTTAAGGTGAAGTATAATGATGTAACTAACAACTAATTATTTGTTCTATAATTGCTAAGCTATAAAGGAAACCATAACAATTAAATTATACAGGGCATTAAGCATTAATTCATTTAATGCTGTCTGCACAGGATCTACTGAAAGATCCCAAATCCTTCTGAAACTGCTACCCAATGGGGGTCATTTCCTTTCAAAATTCACCCCATATTGACCATTGCCTGCCATCCTCAGCTTCTCTCCTCTGTCCCATAATATAATGTCACCAGCTCCTTGTCCTTTTCACATGGCTGTCTGTTAGAAACAGCAGAAAGGGAGCAGACTCAGCACTGACCAGGTCTCTGAGTTACTCAATGATTCATAGCTTGTGGCAAAACGTTAATGAAAAACAATGCAATCAATCAAAAATAATTCAGGTTTTTCAGTAAACAAGATATACTCTTCAAAAGTAACAAGATATACTCTTCAAAAGAATTAACCTTTTTTTCTTTTTATTACATAATTTTGTTTGTGATTTTCTGCCCTCCTTACGTATTCAGGATAAGTGGGATTTTAGAGATGGAAAAAGAGTTCACGTTAAAATAAACTTATTTCAAAGTGTGGTACATAACAGTTTTATCCTATTCTTCATTGTTATGTGTACAACAGGCTCTCAAAAGATTGTTTTAAATAGCTTTATATTAATTGGTAAAAAATAAATAAACAAATAAAAGGCTCAGTGGAAACAGAGGAGTCCTGTGAAACAGGATAATTCTATCTGTATTTCCATTGGGGATTTTAGTAAATAACTGAACCACCTAACTGCTCAGGGATGTAGCTTCCCTTAATATGTTATGGAAAAGTATTACACCAGTGTTAGAACTTATTGTTCTGACAATTCTGTTCAATGTCAGAATTTATCCTTATTTCCGTTAAGAAAACCTTGTTATATAAGTGAAAAAAACCTCACTATAAGGAAAAAGGAGCTCACCAGAGTCATATATCACTAAAGCATTGATAACAATGGTACTGAAATAATACATATATATACTTTTTATGGGAATACAATTGAATGGAAAACAAAATATATGAAGGTATACATTGGCAGACAAATAAATAGCAAAACAAAGCAACACAAATCTTATGTTAGAGCCAAGGAAAACCTGTTAGAGTGGGATGAAAAGGAAAATGTAAACAGAATTTCCAAACAGGTCATTCACTGTTTTAGGTTTATGTCTTTAAAGGAGACATATAGAGTGAGTCTGCTCATTCCCAGGAATCAATACACAAATGTTACTTCTTCTGTATTTCCCAAGAATCTTTTTCCTTTTTAATTTAGCAGATAGACTCTTTTTAATGAAAATGTTTGAAGCCTGGTCCCCATTGCTTGTACTGGATTCATTTCTAGTTACAACCCAGACAGCACTCTAAGCAGGACTACCACTATTAGCAGATGGCATCTTTGATGTGGACTTAAAAGGCTTGTACTGGAAACTGTTTAGAAGTCAGTAGTCTGTGCTGATGGCACAATGTTCAGCCTGCCTTATGACAGTGAAGCATAGATAAAAAGATGCTCGTAGGAATAAAAGCAGCTAGAGAATCCAGAGAACACTTTGGTAAAAATCCTTTCCCCTTCAGGTTAAAGGCACGAGACATGCATGCTTTTCAACTTATATATACATGATCCTGTGTCATCAAAGGATTTACACCAATGATTTCCTACACAACATCTGTTTCCCAATTCATATATTTAAGGGTGAGTTATCTTCTGGTTATAAAGAATGTGGAGTGGTTGAAAGCATTGTATAAATTATATAACTATCTGGCATGTTTTACCATGGCTGCCAGCCAAACTAAAACCTATATATCTGTATCACTGCAGAATTCAAAGGACACAGAGGTCTAAGGAAATTTAAATTCCTCTGCAGTACAGAGAGATATCTGTTGACTTTCAGAGTCCTTGGTCTACATGATAAATGTTAAATTAAATTCAACCTTTTCGTATCTTACAATTTACCTTCATGCATGTTTTTCTTCTTGTGTAAGATAAGAGTAGACCTTCATCACCCACAGATGAGTTATTCATTTTAATGAAATAAAAAGTTTTCATTCTATTTTATCCATTTTCTTCTAGAATACTTTCTTGGTATGGCCCTCACTTTATTCTTTTCTCTAAAATAGAATGGAATTCATTCACTGCTAATGATGTAAAGGCTACACAATGAATACTCATTAGAAGAATCACTCGTAGGAGAAGTATGTCAGAGACATCTGACCACTCATTCTAGAAATTTCTCTTTGGAATCCAAATTCAAAAGCGTCAAACTCCAACAGTGAAACAAGATGTAACTATTCCATTCTGAGGTACCTCAAATTAGGTTTTCTTTAATTGCAATAATGAAGATTGTCAGTTAGAATGAATGTGACGGAGCATATAGTTATTCTGAAACTGTAACACTGCACATGTAAACCAAGGATGTTAAATAGTTGTGTAAGGACAAAAAGTAATAATGAGTGTTAGTTCTGTATAAAAGTATACCTCAAACAATGAAATCTATGTAGAAGTATCACTCACTGCACCTAAAGCAGACATGCAACTATGGAGGGACAGCTGACTTCAGGAAAATTGTGTTTCATATTTTTGTCAGATTTCAAATCTTATCAACCAGTCATTTTAGGAAAGTGACAAATACCGATTGTCACTATGATCAGTTATCAGCCTTCCGTTTCATGAGCTGATCAACCCTTCTCTTGCTCTGCCTATATCCCCCATCCTAAATTAAAATCAAAACACCATATCCGTAGCTCCCAAGAGAGGCTCAGGCCTTATATTGCAGACTCCTTGAGGCAAAAAACATTGTCCTAATTTTGCTCACCCAAGAGTGGCAGAGGCTGCTTCTGTATTGGAAGCATCTGGTTTTTGCTGGATATTCTCTGCTGCTGCTTGCACCACCTCCCTGGCCATAAGGAGAAATTTCTAAGGCAAGGATTGGATTGCCTCCATTGGGATCCCACATCTTCCATATTATTGACCCAATCACCAGTGTAAGGAAGGGGTTTAGGGCCTCGGAGGACGGGGTGAGGAGGGGTTCTGGCTGTCTCCATGACCAACCTGTACCACTGCCTAAAAAGGACTGAGGACATATGTAGGCAAGAATTTCCAGTTACAAAAGAGGTGTCTAAGAAGACAGGTGGACATTTGGAAACATCACACATTGTCAAAGATCCCTAGAAGGATCTCTTTTGGCTTGGGGAAAATGCTGATGAACTTTTATGTTAGGAGAGAGATCTATACAGGCAGGTACAAACTGCCCTACGTTCACCCTGCCCTTCTCTCCAAGCTGCCATGAGTAAAGGCTGTGCACACTTGAATGTGTGCACAATGACACATGTGTGTGTCCACCACCTGTCCAGCTCATCCACTTTCAGTACCTAAAAATCTTCTTTGATCTTTTACTCCACCATGTTACATCAACATAAATCCTCCACCACCAAGCAGATATTTAAGTGTCCAGCAAAAAAAGTCTAGATAATTGACCAAGCACTGATACTACATGAAAGCAAACTTACCACCTGTGAATGTGGAATGGACAATTAACTGAACTTCTTATTAGACCTACTAGAAAACCAAAACCTGACCTGGACAAAAACCAAAACCAACTGGTCCCTCGCTGTGCTTAAACCTACATTCAACATGATGAAGAGCAGTATACCCTTGAATTTACCAGTGAAGAAATTCTTGCACCAGTACAGAGGTTTTGAAAATATGAAAATACAGCTTTTGTGGACTCAAACGTTAGTGAAAATTGGAAAGAAATGCTAAGAACTGTGTTCTACAAGCCATTATGCAAGCATGAAAGCCACCTTCAGTGAAGTCATGTAGAAAATGCTGTTCTAAATGAATTTACAAGAGAATGTAATTATTTTGGCACATCCAAGTGTGTGTCACAATGCCCTGAATTTCATTCCAGCCATGTTGTTTCAGCACAACCAGCTCTTTCCTCCACCCTATGTACTTGTTTGAACTGATAGTATGTTTAACAGAGTGTACTGTGTTTGGTTGGGTTGGAGTTAATTTTCTTCGTAGCACGTAGCAGTATGTATTGTGTAAATAAAACGGCATTGATAGCACAATATTTTGGCTACTGCTGGACAGTGTTTGTGCAACGTCAAGGCCTTCTGTTTCTCACTCTGCTCCCACTGTGAGTAGGTCAGGGGTAGAAAAGAGCCTGTGAAGAGACACAGCCAGGAGAGCTGGCACAAATTGCTCACAGAAATACTCCATACCATGTAACGTCATGCTCAGCAACAAAGCTGGGGGAAAGTTTTCCAAGGCAGCTGTTGCTCAGACACTGGTTGGGCATCATTGCCTTTGCATCACGTTGTTTGTTTGTTGGTTGGTTATTTTTATTTTTTACCATTCACTTACTAAACTGTTTCTAGCTTGACCCACAGGTTTTCTCACTTCTGCTTTTCTGTTTCTCTCTTCTGTCCCACTGCAAGGAACTAAGCGAGCAACTGCTCAGCTGCCAGGCAGGATCAACTCACCACATGGAGATTTTCAGACTGTTCTGACACTTAGAATCAAATGTGCAAAGGCTATCTCCATTAATATTATTATTTCCCCCATTTTTTAACACTGGGAGGTAGCACTGCCAATATGCCTCTCTTTATGGCTACCTTCCCACCTTGCATATCACATATTTTTAATTTTCTTCCTCTGGACAACTAGCTATCACTGGTCTTAAACTGCCAAATATCCCAGCATATATCGCCTGTCCTTCAGCTCCATGTGCAATTTTTTTGTTTTCAGACCAAACAAAACAAAAAAAAAAAAAAAAAAAAAAAATACCCATCGAGACAGTTGGACTCGATGATCCCAAGGGTCTCTTCCAACCTAGACGATTCTATGATTCTTTGACCAGAGTTTTACAGCACTGTAAATATAACTTTCAGGCTGTTAATATGGAATTATTACAAATAATGCACCTTTGTAATGAATTCTCCTACTTTATATTTATTCAACGTATTTTGAACCAATGTGCTCTATGTCAATAAGCATCACATATATCTTCGCAAACCCAGCACAAAATTAGCATAAAGGAAGCATAAATGTTTATTATGTCCTCTGGCTAATCTAACTAAAATATAAATACATAACAATCACGATCTAGACAAAATTCATAATGTTTAGTGATATGCTTAGTGAAATTCTTTCATAAACATGGTTCTTAGCATTAGGGGCACTTCATCGCTTTTACATCCAGGCTGTGATTTCCCAAATCAGTCTATTCACAGCAATCTGTAACCAATTCTCTTTTTCCACTTACATCAGTTCATCTTTCCTTGATGCTGAAGAAAACTGTTAGAAGCAATGTGGCACTTGTTTACATAGCTCACAGACAAGGAAGAACACTTATGGCATGGAGTCTCTGGGGTTACTACTCAGATGTTAACATACAGGTATTAAGCCTTACCTCACAACAGAGCTTCCAAGGTCCTTTAATTCAGCAGTGGCAATCTAAGCAGAAAATTCTTCTCAGTTTTGAAGTCTAAACCAGCTATTATTTCCCTATAGACAACTGATTCTCACCACTCAACAATTCTCACCGCTAAACTCTGAAACTAAGGAAAGAACAGACTTTACTGTAGGTTGTATTTCAACTACATGCTATTAATATCAAACCATTTCCCACATACTGAAGGCGCTTCTCATCAGTAAGCTGACAGCTGACTTAAAATCCTGGTGTTGTCTGGTTTACCTTTTGTTTGCACTATGCTGTCTAAGGCTTTTCCCATAGTGGTCTCTTCATATCTTCCACACACAGATCCATGCCTTATCATAAACCAGTCCCTCTGGGATGAGAAGTGAGTTAAAGGATGACACTTAAGAATATTCGGTTAGTTCATATGGAAAACCTCAATCGTTTTTATAATGCTTTTACACAAACTAAACCTTTGAAAAAGACTCTGCTTTTAACCACGTTTCTGTATGACTACATCATGCTTTTAGTTGCTCAGACAAGTCTGGACCACGTTAGGACAAATCAAGTTCTTAAACAAACATAATCTCACTAACAAAAATAATTTATAATTTGTTTGTCAGGTCTTCTGTTATGACAGTCATTACATTTTTTTCTCCTACGTGTCATTTCCACCTTTTTTTTTCTCAGTTTTTGTATTCTTTTTTCTCTTAAGTGTTATTTATGTTAAAGCACAAGTTAAAAATTCTACTACACCCTTCCTGCTACTCAGTAACCTAAATTTAAGATTTCAGAAATTTTAAAATTCCTGTATGTGTCATAATTACTGGTGGACACCTCAGCTGGAAACAAAGAGGCTAGTTATATCTTGAATTATAGTGGCTGCAGCTCCAGGTTATCTAAGAAACTGAAATGTTTGTTCATCTTATAAAAGTATCAGGTCAGCTTTTATTTCAAAAGCCTCCCAAAATCTTGCTGGGATCTTTTCATGGCAACGAGGAAACACCATATATATTATATCAACTGGAAAAAAATGAGCAGAAGCAAAAATATTACATAGGAAAGTGAATTTTCTCCAAAGCTGAACTTGGCAGTGGTGCCCTGAAATTGCAGAAGGCCCATGCTCCATTAATTCTGTTGCAAAGAATCTTCAGGATGTAAAGATCTGTTGTCTCCTAAAAGGGTGCCAAAATTTTTAAGATCAGAAAAAGTTAGTGTGTTTTACTCTGCTATTTCCTTCTTTCCCCAAATAAGTAGCAATGTTAGAAGACTTACACTTCTGATCCCAGAGAGCAGGGAAGTGTGTGAGGCCAGAGGCATTCAGACAACAATACTTTTATACTTACTATAGGTGACAGAAGAATGTTCAAGTAAATAATGACAATACATCTGCAAGTGTGTGCAAGGCTGATTTGCAGAGGAGGAGAATTCTGAGTTTATTAGCTGCCTCGAAAAGCAATCTGCTTCCATGTGTATGGTTCTCTTCCTTTACATTTTAAAATAGAGAATATATATTTTTTTCTCATACACAGTCACTAAAAAAGGAGAGAAAAACCCAAACATAATCATCTTTCAGGCTAACATAAGAATCCTATTTGCTATGGCCATTAGAGCTATTTCAAGGAGTTATATTTAACTCATTTCTCAGGCTTTGCCACCTGGGGCTTATATTCTGCTTGCTGAGCTGCTTTCTGTGCTGTGTAGAGTGTCCTGACAGCAAGATGAATGAGCATAAGCTCTACTGCATTTAGAAATCAGCCCATGCTGCTGAATATGCTTTCAACTCCAAGGAACAGTTTTCTCAACAGCTGGTCAGAGGACTGACTACTGGGCAGGTCTTCCTGTGCTCAGGCTGGTGCTGTTTTTGAAGTATGAAACAACAAATCTAATGAGCCTTCAGGGCAAAGAAACCTTCCAGGTTTCAACAGGAAAAGCATCACCAGCAGATCAAGGGAGTGACCCTTCCCCTCTGCTTGGCTCTGTCAAGGTCACATCTGGAGTGCTGTGTCCACTTCTGGGCTCCCCAGCACAAGAGGGAGATGGAAATACTGAAGCAAGTCCAGTGCAGGGCCACTCAGATGGCTACAGGACCAGAGCACTGCTTTTATGAGGAAAGGCTGAGAGAGCTGGGGCTGTTCAGTCTGGAGAAGATATGGTTACAGGGCATCCTATCAATGTGCATAAACACCTGGGAGGGAATAAAGGTGAGGGAGACAGGCTCTTCTTAGTTGTGCCCACTGAGAAAACAAGAGGTAATGGACACAAACTCAATCTGAACACAAGAAACCACTTTCTTTTACTGCAAGGGAGACTGAACAGTGGCACAGGTTGCCCAGAGAGATCATGGAGTCTCCATCCTTTGAGATCCAAAAGCCCACTCCTGGTCAACCTGCTGTAGTTGACCCTGCATTGAGCAAGATTGGGCTACAGGATTTCAAGAGGTCCCTTCCAACCTCAATGATTCTATGAAATCCTCAAGTATGCAGCCAAGGCCTGGTTTCTGTATCATGTCTGTACAATAAGGAATTATTAAGCCAACCACATCCTGGGCTGCATCAACAGAAGTGTGGCCAGCAGGTCTTGGGAGGTGATTCTGCCCTTCCCCTCTGTGCTTGTGAGACCCCACCTGGAGTACTGTGTCCAGCTTTGGAGTCCTCAGCACAGGAAGGACATGGATCTGTTGGAACGTGTCCAGCGCAGGGCCACAAAGATGATCAGAGGGATGGAACACTTCCCCTATGAGGACAGGCTGAGAGAGCTGGGGTTTTTCAGCCTGGAGAAGAGAAGGCTCCGGGGAGACCTTATAGCAGCCTTTCAATATCTGAAGGGAGCCTACAGGAGAGCTGGAGAGGGACTCTTTGACAGGAAGTGTAGCGGCAGGACAAGGAGTAATGGTTTTAAACTGGAAGAGGGGAGATTTAGATTAGATACCAGAAAGAAATTCTTTACAGTGAGGGTGGTGAGACACTGGAACAGGTTGCCCAGAGAAGTTGTGGGTGCCCCATCCCTAGAAGTGT
>JAHREE010000605.1:822632-900966 GCA_033628505.1 Tringa tobata | reverse complement strand
AGCAGGTTAGTTGTATCATCTTTTGCAGATAAATGGATTACACGGCATTGGATATGAACACTGAATTACCAAGGGAATGAGATTATCTATACCATCTTTTCTTTTTCTGTCATCCATGATGCTTGAGATATTTGAAATGTTTCAACAAAATAAACCCTATTTGTTCTATAGTTAAGTTTTCGGAGATAATGTAAGACACAAAGAAGTACATCTTCAGTTTATGTTGTTGATGGTAGAAAAGGGAACATAAAGACAGCTCCTGGAGATAATATCATACGAAACAGAAAATGCAGTTACAAATGAAATGTGCTCAGAAGGAAATCTTCAAACACTTTACGCATAATAGGAAAATATTTTCTTGAAAAATAACGCTGCAAAGATTAGGAAGGCAGCAGTAAGGCATATTATAATTACAGAAACTGAAAACCAGCTATCATACAGATCATGCACAAACAGCTGAATAAAGGAAATTGTTATTTTAGGAGGCAGCTGTTAGGAAAAAATGGAGGCAGTAGGAAGCAGATGATAACAACAAGACACTAAAAAAAGAAATAGTCCAATGTCAAAGTGATAGTCACATACAGCTGCATTTTAAAAGGTGTTTTCATATAAAATGAGAATGCTGAGAAAAAAGCATTGGGAAGGAAAATCATGTGAGCTTATATATAAAAAATAAAGAAAAGCAGTAATTCAGAGAGGAAAGAAGAGAGCCAAAATTACATCTTCTCAACTCCTTATTATTAAGCATATACAGGTAGAATTGTACATCAGTGTGGACTGTATGATGGAAAGCAGTATGAAATGTATGTTGATGTGATTTTGGGATCATTGACTTCAGAGAAAGTCTCAAGAATGTTTCTCAGGAACTAAATATAACCTTCTAAATCTTTTCTGTCAACTCTTTTATAGTTGTGGTATTTCCAAAGAATATATAAATGTATCCAATAAAATATGAAGAACCTGATGGAATAAATAGCATAACCAAACAATAAAAGCTAATAATAATAGCCCAATGCAGCAGATAAGCATCACTACAGAGGGCAAACATAGCCTCTGGGCTGAAAACTTTGGATCAGAGGGGTTAAGGGATCAGTGTTTTCTTCACAAGCAGGCTGAAAGCAGTCTCTATTTATTAGACTCCCCTTTCCATTTAATTTCAATTGATAATGTTTGTTGAACTCATTCCTTTAGGTCACAGTAGATTATGTTAGTCTTCTAAAGCCCATTGAAATGCGCTCAAGATAAAATATTCACCATTAAGTCAGTGACAGGAAAGCAGTAGTATATGCTTCTGACTTACTATTTTTTAAATAGAAAATGTATCCTCAGATCTACTGATCTGCAAGCTGCAGATGCAGATGCATTAAAATATTCACAACCCTCAACCACCTTGCTTATTCATCCTTACTCACAATGCCTTGGTTTTAGTTCATTAAGGAGATGCAGGCACAGAGACATACAGATGTATGAAAAGCAAATCGCGGCAGTGACAAGCTCAGGAAAAGCTCCAGCAGCTCCTGTTGGCTCAGACTACAAAGCTCTTGCTTGGCATTTCATCTGCCATAACACAAAAAGTCCAGATCACAAATCCAATCATAGGCTGGACTTTGGTCAAGACACTTTAAGGTACAGAACTGAGCGCACGAGCACAGGACTTAGGCCAATGCTTTCACACCAGACCCTGAATATAACCACCCACCTTAAGGCAATGTTCTGATCACACTTGGTGTTGCAGTGAAGTGCTCTGATTATTTCCCTGCCATTGTCCAAACCCACCTAAGCTATGCCACTGATTTATCTTTTAGCCTTGTGAGGGGAAAGAAGGTATGACAATTTTGATCAAAAAGTCCTCAATTGTCTTCTTGTCATTTTCAATGAATGACAAGAAAAATATTTCTGACTATTGCAGAGGAGGCTTAGTCTTTTATTGCTGTGGGAGAGTATCTACTATATGGTATGTGAGCTGGAACTCTGAGAGGCAGAGGTTCAAGTTTCCGAATAGTCTGATAATCTTCCAAATAATATGCCTTTTTTCACTCAAATGGAGTGAAAGCAATTCAAGCAAGGAAAGATTAGAATTTGTAACTAGAGGGAAAAAAAAAACAAACAAACAAACAAAACCCAACAACACCAAATCAACAACCCACAAATAAAACAGTACTGAAAAAATTCTTTTGACAGGTATAGGAAGACGAGAAGGTGGTGCAGCACTCTTGGTAGCAACTGCTGCTTCACAAATATGGGAAGCTCTGTGTTGGAAAACCAGGTTCAGAACTTCATGTGAATACCTTGAAGCACACGATGAAGCACATCTTTGCATAGGAAATATGGCAAGAAACTTCAGAGAAAGGTGGACTTACTGCAAACTTAAGGAAGTAAGGCAGCGTAGGTGCAGGGGTGTTTTTGTGCCTCACAAATTCAGTAGTCCAGGACAGGTTGCTGCTGGGGCTAATGAAGGCAGAACCAAACTTCGAGTGTGGGAGACTCCAGCCAAAACTAGTTAGTTTTCCGTCTTCCCCTATTACAGAAAACCAGCCTTAAGAATAAAGAAGTATAAAGAATTTGAGGGTGAAATTTTTGAACGTGAAACTGGTATCTCACCAATTAGGAGGAAAACTGGCTTGTTGTCGTGGTTTGGCCTCAGACGGCAACAAAGAACCACGCGGCAGCCGCTCGCGCAGACCCGAGTCCCCACCGCCACCCCGGCCGGGAGGGGAAAATCAGGAGAAAAGAGCGAAACTCGTGGGTTGAGACCAAGGCAATTTAACAGAACGCCAAGGGGAGCAAGAAACAACAACAACAATAACACTGACAGAGGAATATACAGCCACGACTACGATACCGCGACCTGCCGACCGCACCCAGGACGCCCCCGAGTGATCTCCTCCGGAGGACTTCTTAGCCTTCCCCTTCCCTGCTACCGCAGGCTGCCCCTTGGGCCTGGCTCACACGGGATGGAATACCTGTGTTCCTGCTAGGTCCTTGGGAGAATTAACCCTATTTCTGCCAGATTCCAGACACTTGTGAAACTCAGTGTTTGTTCAGACTAGGTCATTCAAACCAGTTGTGGGTGTACTCCAGCTTTCACAATCCACCATGGCAGGAGCCTCTGCTCAATGAAAAAAAAATAAATCTGGATTTGTCTGAATTGGAACTTACTTATTTTTAGTGTTGTTTTTTACAGCTTCTATTTTCCAAGGAAATAAAAAGAAATAATTCTGCCCACATCACCTTGTCATTGCAAAGCTGGGTTTGAGTCCTGAAAACAGCTGCTGTCCAGTGGGAACCTCTACCTGGTAGGAGAAATAGAGTCACTGAAAAGTCCAGACCATTCTTCACTTTGCTGTATTAACAAATTTAAAGGCGGCTTCAAGGTGTCTTGTGTGCATCCTTTTTCAAACCTATTGAAACGCAGCTCTGAAGGTGAATCTGCTGATGTATAAGAGTATGGAGTAAAGAGACAACTGCTTAAACCAGAAAAACCCATGCTTACTCCACCAACAGACCTGTCAGTTTTTGATGTTGACCATTAAAAGAAACAGGGTGAAGGCAGAAGCAGAGTTGTCTGGGGGAAAATAGATGGACAGAGCATAAAAGGATCTGTAGCCCAAATCCTTCTGAATGCACCTAGCTGCCAGGCTTTTGTGCATTGTGACCAAACTTCTCTATAGTCCATTTGTGGTTCAACCCCATAAAGCCTGCTCATATAGTCATCATCTGTGAGAGGTGTCACACTGCCCAAGCACATGCTGTGTAGCTGACATTCATATAGCAGTAAATTTCTCCAGGACTTTGGGATGGAGAGACAATTTGCATTGTCTATGGGCTGTGGTCTTCCTGTGTTTAGACAAAAGAAATGCAAAAACACAGGCTCAGCCTCCAGGAAGGAGCTGGGAATGTTTTTAGCCAAACTGCCTATCACTCCAGTCTGGCAAAGCAGGATTTTTGGTGAGTCATAGTGATGAGAGCTGTAACTGAAAAAGTAATATGAAAGACATCATCACTAATAAAAAAAAAGGAAATACCATCAAATTAAGTTTTCCATGGTGACTAGCCTAGTAACAGAACTTTGACAATACCTGTCATATTTTAAATTAAAATGCAACTGAACAACAGAATACGCTTTCACATTGCAATCAACCACCAAGTCACAAGCAGGTGTAGAAGTACAGTCATAAGTACACAGATGATACAGAGGGCTTTGATCAGTTCACTAGCAACACCAAACCACTTCTGTAAAATCAAAAACCTCCTTTCTTCCAAAGCTGGAGTATATCTCCTCCAAATACCACTTCTGACAGAGCCATGGGGAAGAAGGCAAAAGCAAGAAATTAGCATATACAAGTAAATCATTATTTACAGAATTTCCTAATGTTGCCATTCTCAAATAAGGTGAATCAAAAAAACTGCTGCCACAACCATCCTATGCCAGAATATTAGCAACTCAGCAGTGTTACTTCCCAGTAACATGTGATTACCACTTATTACTCTGGTCCTCTCATGTGAAAAATCTCAATGGTTTGGCAGACTGTGTTTTGGGGTCCATTTTCTACTATTGTTCTAACCCTACAGCTTTGATTTTTATTTTAATTTGCAAACTTCATTGTGGACTTTTTTCAGTCCCTTGTACTGCAGATTTTCTTATTGCTGATTTATGCTTTTGAGAGAACTGATGAAATCAGACATACAGCTGAACATAAGTAATATTAGTGTTCAGCTTTCCTAGTTCTTTTCTTCGTGTTTGTCTTTTATACTTCTAAAGATTACTCTTTTCAAATTATTTTCTGTGTTTGCACCCAATATTTACGTTGTGGATAATCTTTCTTCTTACATATTTTTGGCATTTTCTACTGGCAGATGTACATAAAGAATCATAATTTAATTTTTAAGAGTGGTCCAAAATAAAAACCCTAGTTCATAATGTTATTGGCCTGTCCTTCTCATTTCCTTACAAGGTGCTTACTGCTTTATATTCTGCATTCAATATTCAGTTTGTGATGCCCAATCTATGCGGTATTGTGCACACACAGTGCTCTGGAATAAGCAGTCAACGCAACAGGATTATAATTGTGTGTTATTACACTGCCAAGACAAATTGCAAAGTAATTGCAAGTATTGCACTCTAAGCCTTAACCTGCCATCGCTGCAGTTCTTGTCACTGCTTTCTTTTTCCCCTTCGCTGGGAAGCCTGTTGGTATTGCAATTTGAGATTTGCATGGCTCTCCAAGGCCCTCTACTCTACCCACAAGAACTCTAAAGACATGAACTAATGTGGAAACAAAACCAGAGTCATCATCAAACCAAAAGAGAGAAGCTAAAAAGTCTAAACCTGACTTTACCTTTGGCTTTCTCTGGAGTCTACCATAAGTCCTCATATTTTTTTTCTGTTCCCTGCTCTATAAAAGTTTAAAAGATGGCTAAAAGTCCTACTGGAGTTGAGTGAATTAACATTTTTAAATTAATTTCTTCCTTTGTTCCTTTTCACAAACTGTTTGCAATCAGAGCATAAATTTATTCATTTTTCAGAATGATTCACAAATTCCTTCGGTGACTAATTCTTAACCAACCAACAAATCTCAAATACTGAAATACTAATACTGGAATAAAATATGCCATCTGAAACCTTGTCCAAGTTGGTTAACTCCATAACTCAAACAATTAGGAAAAACAAAAGTATCTCAAGATTTGTAGAATTTTTCAGTGCAGAGTGAGACCAGAATGCTGAATTTTCAGTGTCAGTACTAAGCATTTCATATTTTATTACAATTTACTGTAGATGTGGCCAAGTTTTGCCAGGCAGCTTCTACTCTATCCCAAGGTGTAAGCTTTTCTGTGAAATTTCCAATTGAAAATTATAATTCCATGACACTTGAAACAAAAATGCCAAAGGTGAAAACTACACAGATTCCAGGCAGCATGTTTAAGCAAAAGGTATCCTCAGTAACTAACAATCAGATTTTTTCAATTTAGTATTTGAAAATTATTCCCCTAGCTATTAATGAATCGTCAAAATCCAGATGCTGCAGTCCTAAGTTTTGCTCCAGACCAAGCAGACACCATTCCACCAGGCATTAGCAGCCTGATGAGTCTTTGAAGGCATGCTGCTTTCTAAGATAATGCTAAGATGGGATCTCTACAAGGCTGATGCAGGACAAAATTGGAATTCACAGTGATCTCGTTAGACTGAACGCATTGTCTAGAAAAAAGAAAACGCGAATACAATTCAGTTAGATGGATGTGAAGCTCTGTACTTCAGGGGGAACAACCAGTTTCACAAACAAGAAATATCAGATTGCAAAGGCTGACAAGGTAAAAGGTGTTCAAAAGAGATCCTGGGGACTAGAGTAGTCTACAAATTGCAGATGAATGAGCAGTGGCATACTATTAGCAAAAAAAAAAAAAAAAAAAAAAAAAAAAAAAAAGTCAAATGTTAGACAAACCTATAAATGGCAAAAACATTATCAGATATGGATTTTTCCATTCTACTCAGTACTCTTATAAAGACTGGAGTTGAAGCAGTTGAAGTATAATGCCCAGCTTTAGGCACAACACTTCATAAGGTCATGTATATCAAATTGGAAACAGCCCACAGTAGAGAAATAGTAATGATGAGATGTCTGCAAAACATGAGCTACGAAGAAAGACTGAAATAACTGGGTTTGTTTAGTCTAAAGATGAAAAGACTACATAAGCCAGAGGTGCAGAGTGGTGGAGAGGGAGAGGGCTCGAGGGAAAATGATTACAGTCTTTAAATATGTAAGAGGCAACTTCGAATGGGAAAGAAAGAAGTAATATACACTGTTGCCTATGGTGGCTACAATGAAAAACAGACTTACTGTGCAGGAAGAGGCTGAACTTAGACTTCATGGAAAAGCTTTTTGTTGCTAGAGATAGGGAAGTACTGTGACAGACATCAAAAGTGCATAGGATTTCTAATTTAAAAACTAAAGTTTTTTTAAGAACAAATTAGGCAATACCTGGCTGGAGTAGATGAACGTTTCTAGTGCTTTACAGTCTTCTTTCCTGTCACTATGATTTTCAGTGTTACATAGATAATCGCCCATGGCCCCACAAATTACCTTGACTACAGTTCTATGCCTGTATTCAATTTAATTTATTTGCAAGTATTTAGCTACTTATTAAGCCTTTAGGTCAATTATATTAAGAAATTTAATATAAAATGTAATAAAATAAATGTATTTCTGAAGAAAACAGGAATATGAGCTAATTAAGTAAATGTTTAAGAGATCTACATGGATTCCCTTTGTCCATATGGTTATTAAAAATCACATGCTATGTTATGAGTCTGTAATGAGATTTGTAATCATTTCCATTTCTCAGGGTCATTTGATATGTGAACATATAGAGCATATCCTCTTAATTTGACATACCAGCCTACTCAAAAATTCATGACTTTTTAATTCTTTCATCACAATTTTAATTCCCAATACACTCTCTACCCCAAAAGTACCCCAGCTTTGCATGGAAAAAACAGATTTTTTGGTATTTTGAATTCATAACTTCTTCCTGAGACAGATTATTTACTTCTGTATCAAGAAAATTTGCAGCAGTATCATTCATATCCACTGTCATGTCACGACAAAGTTCAAGGAATAGGGAAGGCATTGCTGACTAGCAAAATTTTCTTGACAGTGAGCCACCAAACACAAATCTGTTCTTTAACAAAGACATGCTGAATGGAAAATAATGGAAAGAAATCTCAGTCATCCAATAAATCATTTATAGCATATCAGCTAAATCAACTTGACAAGAACTGAGATCAGAGATCTATTACAAATTCTGCCAACAACCCAACCACTCTGCTCAATACACTTCACAACAGTGTTTCTCTTCTTGTCTCTCATTTATGAAGATTATACAGATCCTTTGGGATACCTTTTTTATGTGTATGTATAATGACAGTTTAGTTGAGCTTTGATTTCAGCCAGGCATTAATGTATTGCCAATAAATAATTAGTTATTAAAGTATATAGAGATTTCTGTGAAACTATGTAAGCAGTGACATCCAAAAAGAACAGCTCTGACTATTCATTAAATCAAAGGCAGGAAAACGTCAACATTGCTAATCTTTATGACGTGCAGAAATGAAGAGTTATTGATTACTGTTAGCAAAAGCCTACAGGGCTATATCTTCTGGATATAAAGAATTGACAATTCTTTATACATGCAAACAGTTATTACTACTTTTCAAGGGATGGTCATGGATCAATAGTTATTTTGCAGATATTTGTTATGATAATCTATGTTTACCATCATAATCATCGAGGAATAGTATATCTGTATATCAGTATATCAGTGTATCTGATACTTAATGTATTTTATTTATAACTTGCTACTTTTGGAAAACTAAAAAAAAAAAAAAAAAAGGAGGTAAAAAGATAAAAGAGTCATACTGACAGCAACTTTTCATTGTGATTCATAGGATGTTAGGGAGATCAGGGAGGAACAATGCAAGTAGTCATTGGGAAAGACAGAACAGCTGCTTATGGGTCTGACAGACTCTCAGTAAACCACCTACAGAAACTGGGAGCTTCCACAAAGGTAAGACAAGGAGTATGCTGTAAAAGCTTAAACCCTGGTGCCACTAACCATCACATGGAATTATCTGAACAAAAAGTAGCCTGTAACACAGAACAACATATAATCATTGGTGGCCTTATTTTTATTTGTACACTCATGTTTTCCTAAATATGCAGCGGTTCACAATCCAGTTATTCTATTGTTTCCGTGACTAAGAAATTGAACAGATTCCCACTTTATTCTGGCCTGTCAGCTTCAAGGCATAAAGAACCATATTTGCATAACGTCTTTGAATAACAGTTTTGACTCTTGTAAGTGCAGTAATTAGAAAGCCGATCGTCATTCTCCAGCTTCAGCCTTAGTGCAGATACTGTGTTTTGGTCATCCCTAAGCTCTGTCATTCTCAAGCAGCCAAATAAGGTCAGAACTGACAAAATAAGAAGCACTACCTTGCATCTTTCTACAGCCACTGACTCCGCAAGATTGTACTAACTCAAAGGTTTTGCAATCCACACAGGAAAAAAACCTGTTTAGATATTAATATGGAGAAAGAAAATTACACTAAAAAAAGGCAGAAGACCCCAATGTTATATTCTTTGTACTCTTAAAAAAATTTTTTTATGTGTTTTTGCAAAGTTATTTATTTAGTGCTCACTTTTGCCATGTTTACGTCCAGGCTGAGGTACAAATTACATATAGATCCCTGTAGCTAGGCAATGAGACTGAAAAATCCATAAGAACTTTTGTGGACCTGCAAGGCCAGGGGAAGTAAGGGTTCCCTTCTGAGTACTACCTCATTCAATTCACAGCACATTTTTCATTGTAAAAACAAACAAACCGTAGGTGCTTTGTGAATAATTCCTCATACCTCATTTCTTGAATTCTTTCATGTACCTTTTTTCTATTTCTGTGGCTAACTTACAGCTTCTGTGAATACATGTTAGTAAGGACAGAGGCTAGCTTCACCCACCCTAGGCAGCTTTAATTTTTCAGAATTATTACTAATATACCTAATACAACCAGATGTCATTTGTTAACAGGTCAGAAGGTTTCCAGCTGAATAAATATTCCTTATAAGTATTACATTTTAAAGACAGCAGTCCCTCTCCATTCTTATTATGTGTTTTGATAACACAATAGGTCTTTTGACCATCTAGAAGTTACATGGGCTTTATTGTATCCTCAAGGCATAGAAAAATGATTGGCAATATTAATTGTTACATTTATGATAGCTAATGTGATTGGTTTTCTATTTATTGCCATTAGCATTCCTTCTAATGGTACTGTGATTTGACTGTAGTTGTCAGATAAATAGTCCAAAAAATGCATGTGAAGGAAGGAAAATGGGGAGCAGAATTTTGCTGCAGACTGTACAGAATTCAGTCAGACCTTGCAAAAATCTCTTGTTCTAGTATTTGTACAACAGAATCTTCTCACAGCATTCCTCTGCAAAACAGTCACTCTGAGTTTTCATAAAGCATGTTCCCCATTATGTGCCACTCTGACAGCAGAGAAAAAGAAAAGAGGTTTCCTTGCTCATCTGAACAGTTGAGGAAATGTACACAGTTCCCTGAGAAAACCAGTAAGTGACCTTTCTGCTTGAAATTTCACTGCCATGCCATGTGCCTACAACTCTGAAAACACAACCAGAATGTTTATGATTAAACAAAATACAAAGAGGGAATCAAGAGCTAGCTGGAGATATTGAGAACTTTCTATTGGGTGATGGAGACATCCACAATCTGAGATATTCCAGCCTTCAGCAGCCAAAGACTGCACAGAAGCCCAGCATGGAGAAATGTTACGTGTTGCAGAGCCCACTTCTTCAGATTTCCTCTCAATCCTGCTGCATAACTGCCAGTGTTTTGAGATCTGTAATGTGGGCTTAATGCGTATATTCAGTCTAAAGGAGGACAGCACACTTGTTAATAGAGATGATTAAGACAGGAGACCAATGTATTTATAGTTCATAGGCTATTTCCATTACCTCTGTTTATGTTAAGGTTCTAACAACAAACAGTTTCTGTAAGGTGGTATCAATCTTCTTCTTCTATTTTTTTTTCACATAATACTTTTTTCTCCAGAAAAGCATACTGTATAACTGTATAGGATGTTTTGAAGATAGGATAAACTTAAAATATTTATAAATGTTAAGAAAATACATGATGTTGTTCAATAATGCTTTTATCAAAGACTCACTTACTCCACCTTAAAAATGAACATCAAAAGATACTTGGCAGGAGTATCATGATGATATCTTAGAATTTAAACTGTGAGCCAAAGACTGAATATTTAATAGTAGGTTTCTCTATATCATTAAGTTCTCCATTTAGCATAAGTTTTGCTCATTGAACAAGAAGACAAACCTTTATTAAAACTCACTACTGAATCATGCTTCAGTTGTAGATTTTCTCAGCAGCCACATCCACATCATAGAGGTACCTGACTGCACATTGCTTTTGACCATTTCATCTAACAACGTAGCTGTCCTCAGCTCACTTTTAAATTTTTAAATGCTCTTATTTCTATCTTTGACCTTGCTTTACAACAAAATGAAATCTGAATTTTCTTTTTCATTGCAGGAAATTTTTTACTTCTCTTGCAAGCATCAAGATTTCTGCATTACAACCAGCAGAAAGCAAAGAGAACTAAACAGATGAAAAAGAGAAAGAACAGATGAGAAGACATATTGGAAAATCTCAAGAATTTGAAATGTGTTTTCATTAGCCTCACTAGAAAATCTGAGTCACCACAGAGATATTTTAAAGGATATAAAAAGAGGAAGCAGAACTCAGATGTACCGTTGGATTATATCTCGGCTGGTATTCAGGCCTAGGTTTAAGGCATAATCAACATCAGGATTTGGGTTCTGCTTCAGCAAAATCAAAATTTTACAATGGTAACTTGAAGTTTTGTAGTTAAACTTCTGCTTTAGCACTGCAAAAATCTGACCTCTGTTCTGCCGAGCTCAGCTCAATTCCTGTGTGAGCTCCAGTAGGCCCTTGAGCTGACCCCCACCTTGGTTGTCTGTCCAGTCTGAGCCACACTCTGCCTTGTTTGTTCAGTGCAAATTCCTTAAACCCAGGATTCTCACTATGTGTTTTCTATCGCAACGGGACTCTGACACTGGCTGGAATGTCATAAATCTGAAAAATGCATGCTCTCCTGAACACAAAATATTCATAGACATCCTGTCTTTGTAAGATGTTAACTTGTGTCATAATTGGAAAAACAGGGCTCTCTGAGCTTAGGCAAAAGTAGAAGTAAAATGTACAAATGACTACACAACCAGAGATTTGACTCTTTATTCAACTAAAATTATGAATGGGGCTTAACTTGGAAGTTCCCAGTTTAGAATATTGTGATTTTAAAATGAAATCTTTCAGCACTGTTGCTGCTAAGACAAAGAACAGCATTTCTGTCTTACATACAACACTTGAACTGTGTGCTACTAATGTGAAAAGAAAAAGCAAAACTGAAAAAAAAATTATAACCTAAGGGCTATCAGTTTATAGTGTTAAGCATAAGCCTGAGAAGAGGAAAGGCTGTGTTTTAATTGATTTTGTTTTCAAAAAGTGACTATATGAAAGACTATAGCAATATATCAGACCATATCCTGATTTAAAAATTCTTCTTTGCTCGTAGTTTGTGTCACGGATTTAGAACAGCAACAACTTCCTATACAGCTGATCAAGCCATATTAGCTGGCTATGAAGAATGATAATATTAATTAAAGGAGGCAATACTTCTAAACTCTTCAGATTGGAACTAACCAAAATTATAAAGTAAGAAGACGAAGCTGGTAGCAAAAGCAATACCTTCCAGCTACCATGAAGTCAGATTTTGTTACTTGACTAATTAGGTCAATAGAAACTCTCTGACACATCCAAAAAGAGAAAAAAAAAATCTCTGAAAGTTGGAAGAGTAACGAAGGGAAAAATATTTAGAATGCAGTAGGTGAGAAATCCACAACATTTGCACCCAAAAAGCATTTTCAAAATATGTCTTTAAGTCTTTAAACTTCTTCATTACAACACAGAATACTGCTATCTCCACTATACCAAGGAAGCAATAATCTACAGAAGTTTGATCAACTCGCCCAAGGTTGAGACAATACAGAAACAAGCCTTATGGCATCTGATTCTGTATCAGCTCATCTTTAATCCTATATGACCTTACCTGTAAAATTACCTGAGATTATTGAAACAATCTGAAGTTCTTGAGGAGTTTTTCAAAACGGGCTTCACTCTGGCTCTTCTGTAGCTTGAGAATGCCACAGCAAGAACCTTATGCACTGTAATTTGGTGCCAAGAAGTTAGATTTGTGACAATAATGGCAAAAATTTAGATGTTCAGTGTGCATCTTAGTTGAAAAAAATAGCTCAAGTACACAATTGTTACATTGCCTTATTTGTTTTGTCCAGCTTTACACTCAGAGATGTTCACTCTTGAATCTTTCCCTGCCAGCTAGCCTGTAGAAGCACAAACCCAATTGCCATGGAGAATGACAGCTTCTGTGGTGCATTTGTGGGGATGTTACTGGGGTGCCACTGCTAAAAAATTGAATAAAGTACCTCACAGGAAAAAAATAGCTCTAGTTTTCAACACTGCAAAACACACAGTGCTGAATGAGTCAATTCTAAAAAATAAAACTCAGAATATCTGGCATCCTGCATAGCAGCTCAACAGAAGCTCTCACACCATTGAGCATCTTTCACTGGTGGCCTCAGTCCTGAATAAAACCTCTGGACAGTATCAGACCATAAATGAAAAGGGTTATATTAATCACAGAGGGGATATGGATTATCCACAGGAAACTTTGTAAAATGATGGGGCATATGAAAAGTCTCGCAGGAGCTGGAATTAGCTGAAATCTGTGGCATACTGATGTTTTGGGGCAACAGGGTATCAACAGAAAATATCAGGAATGTGTATGCTGATGACTGAGTAAGCTTAACAGTAGTTAAACAGTAGTAGTTTAATAGTGAACATCAGAAAAATCCCAAGTGCTAGAAAAACACCAAGACCAGACTCTTTGGGGAATTGTTGTCTAAAAGTCCCTTGGGCTGAGGTTCGACTGACTTTTCTTCATTGGCCAAAGAGCCTGACAAACTCCTGATGAATATGTGAAAAGCCACTCAAGCAATAAAATAGCCAACACAGCCTCTGTAGACTGTGACCATAACTGCTAGTGCACAGTTACATGGTGACGATAAATCACTGCATTGGTATAGTCACTGGTTGATTTAGTACTTAATTTGCAGCCACATTTCAAATCTCAACCTAAGAGTTTGTGGCCACCACATAAAGCAAAATACATTCAAGGTCTTTAGCTTACAAAACTTATAGAAGTAGATATTTTGCTTTTGGTTTAATAATGTTATATGCTCTCAATCTGATGTAGAAATGTCTGGATATATTTGTCAAATATATGACAGCTAAAGTGACATGCACAGGTCTTTTTCACATATCTTTTTACAGTTTCTAGAAGACCACTCTCCCTGACACAGTAAAACACCTATGTGCTGTATTTATCCTTGATTCACTTATTCAGAACTGTAAATAGTGAAGAACTGAAGAAAATTAAGCATATTTGCAAATCTATTCTCTAAACTTGACTAAATGTATCAGCTCGTTGACCTGTATAACTAACAAATACCTAGATACTTGCTTGTGTAGGCAAATGAAAAAAACTCTACTACAAAAACAGAACAAATAAAAAGAAGCTTGAGACTTGTTGAGATCACACTAAGACTCTTTCAAAATGCTCTTTATTTTTCCAGTTATTGAGAATAGTATGAAAAGAAAAAAGAATTACAAAGCACCCCCAGGTCAATTTGCTGATCTGTGATATAACTAATTCTTGGTTCTTTTTATGTCATTTAGTCATAGAAATTAATGCTTATTATCTGCCTATAGGCAGATCTGAAGTTCAGGTCATTTTTCACTCAGATAAGACAAACTCCATATTTGAAATAAAACATTTTCACTACTTGCTTATCATAAAAGAGTGAAGAATAAAAAAAGATTAATTATAACAGTGAAGTAATGCCAAATCTGGGTACACTGGCACGTAGGAGGTACTTGACCCTGACTGTGCACCCTGGTCTGGACAGCATGGGTGGGAGTCATTATCCCTCCGGCTATCCAGATAACCTGTCCACAATAAAGCCCAAGCCACAACCTGCAGGCATGCATTAAGAATCTGATTGAGAATTCCAGGAGTTGAAGGGAAAGGATCTGCAAGTGGGGTGGGGGTGAAGGAAATTAGGTTTCTTTACTTTAGATTGGGAGCATTTTCAATGTTTTACAGCTGGAATTCAAAACTGTCAGACTGAGAAACGATGAACTGTAGAATGATTATATTTCATCTTGTGACCTATGCTCGGTTGTTCATCTTGATAGGCTCATCCCTGTAGTATGGAAACCTGATGTACTGAAAGTAAAGTTGTGTATAAAAGATAACATTTATTAAAGTTCTCTAAGCTACATAAGCTATGTGCCTCTATCAAAAATGCAAACAAGAAGTTATAAAAATGGTCTCTCTTCAAGAATGATTAAAAAGATCATAATTATGGCAGGGAATAAGCTGCCATAGGATATAACAAACAGATTTTCTAAGCCTAAGTGTTCCAGTTGATTGCAGCAGTCTTGTATTAACGAGCTTTACATGGCAATACAATGTTAAACCAGACAGCTTATTATTACCATTATAAATAAGCAAATCAACTGCTAGACAGCAGCAGATAGCTCAAATGACTGAACATCAATGGCATTTTAAAAGTTGTACAATCAATTATGTTCTAGAGGATCTCAAAAATCTTTACTAACTTAGGGATCATTTCATTCATTTCAGCAGTGAAAGCACCTCTATAATGAAACCAAACATACCCTTCACAATAAGCAATGAAGACAGAAGCATAAGCAATTTCTCTCCGTGTTCTGTAAATATTGGCAGGGTTAATTCTGAATAGCTTTAGTTGCACTGCTGCACTGCTGCAAGTATAGTAAACTCCTCTTAAGCATGAAATACATAATGAAGAAAGCCACTTAATTAGTGTACCTCCCCCAGAAATTATTTACCTAATGAGAGGCAATTGCAGTGAATGCTGCTGTATAGGAACAGTACCAAGGATTTTTGTCGTGGTTAACCAGGTGTTATAATACCTGCAAAATTTTAACTTTGCTTCAACTGATACACAAGTTGCCAAAAAAGGCACAGTTAAAGTGAATAGAATGTGGTTTCTTTTCTTGCATTTATAGTCATATATAGTATTTTATGTCAGCTGTCTCCCTAATTCTAAAATCAGAGACTTAAAAACTGAACGCTATGAAGTATTTGTAATTTATTCCATTTGGGCAAACACAGTAAATTCCTACAGGCAATTACAGCACTTACACAGTCATAGAAACTGCACATGCAAATGGAACATGGGTCCCAAGTCTTCACAGATGATTATTCTCAAACTATCTTATAACTATAGAAGCCACTTAATTAGCACATCAGGATTTCTAATTAGATTTCCCAATTACCAAGATACAAATGTACCCCAAACTATCTGTAAGTCCCAGGGGGAGGGGGAGGGCTGGGAGGGAAAAACTGCGGGCATGTTGCCTTATTGTCTTTCTGCATGCAGCTGCCCTGTGAAGTACTTAGTGCAACCACTGTTCACTTGCATGACTGTGACATATGACAAGGTGACAGGGGCCACCAGTTAACTCAGCAAGGAGGCAGAGGCAAACCAGGCAGTCACGCTTCTGAAGCAACAGGGCTGGAGTCCAGCTGGAGGTGAAATGTTTTCTGGTGAATTAGTAATATTTTAGTCTATAAAGACAGTCTACCTCCAAAATGCATTTTTAATACACACTTCTGCATCTAGAGCAAGAATCTTACCCCATTTCCAGTCACACTACGTTTTTAGCAGTAGTAGAAACACTTCTAAGGAAATCTGAACTCACCCACTTCTACACCACACAGTGAGCTCAACCGTCTCCCAAAGGCTAGCTGGATCTGCCGGAGCTCAAATGATCCTTATCTAGCACTGGGATCTGTACGGCTGTGCCTATGCTATGCAGCCACTGCACTCTCAGCAGGCATTTGGCCCTCTTAAGCCCAAATCCTCATTCACATTGTCATGGCACATGGTACTAAGGCCACTGTGTCCCATTCAGGCTGGCATTATTAAGGTGCATAAAGACCACTCTGACCCTTCAAGACATGTTCTTGGGCAGCATGGACAAATAGAAAACCTGGAAAATCCTTTACACATGCAAACCAACTTTACCCAAGCTACACCCTTTGACAGAGAGCATCCGGGGCACCAGATGGCACATTGCTCCACAGGTCCCATACAGGGCTCTTTCATAGCTGGAGCAGGCAGTGCATCTGTGAGCACAAAGAAACACATTTCAGAGCCATCCCAGTGCCACAAAATCCTTCTTTCAATATTCAAAAGTACAGATAATAGGTCCATGGGGTGTCATGGTCTTACCTTCTCTGTGCCTCAGACCACCCAATCCACTTGATGATCAAACACATGAAGTTCCTATCTATGACACACTCACCTCTCAGTCTCATCTAGTGTCTGTACACCTCCATCACGTGAAGTCCAGTACCAGATACTGAATGGACAGCCAGATGGCCACATTCATGTGAGATGGCTTCTCAGGGCCAGTGACTGGCTTGCACAGTATCTTCTGGATGAAAGTAAGCAATGGAAGAATGGAGGCACAGGCTTGGTACTGTCCTTGAAAGAAGTATCTCTGTCTATGCATTTCACAATCACCACCATATGCTAGGAACAAGGCCAGCTGAATCTTTACCTAATCTAATTTGCTGCTGAAGCAAGAGTTACTCATCCTTGTCCAGGGGTATCTCCAAAGTGCTCACATAGTAGTCAAGAGAGACTGGTACAACAAATAGGAACATTCAGTATAAATGTTCCCCTTATACTGAAAATAATTTGGATAACGTTCTCTCCTGGATCAGGATGTGCTGAGTGTGCATGGTGATGGCTCCTTGTATTCAGCACAGGCTTCTGTCTGAGGAAAGACCACAACAGACCTATATGGAAACATTTCAAAAGCCAGACCCCTTATGACTTCAGTTCTGTGCAAATGAAAGCTGAGGACAGACTTAAAGTGTTAAAAGCACTGATACGCCCGTTGGGGTTGCTGTGTGCCACCCAGGAAAATCAGCTGCCTGGACAGATGGCCCTCACACTATTGCTTTAGAGGCCAAACTATGGATTGCATACTAAGACAAGAGACAGCCTTTTCTGCCCTTTGTGACTTCTACATGATATCAGGACTCTAAGGTATCCTTTTCTTTCCTCACAAACTCTGCAAACAGGAAAATACATTTTATTTTATCAGGACTGGTCAACATGGACTCACCAAGGGGAAATCATGCTTGACCAATCTGATACCCTTCTCTGATGGTGTGACTGGGTGGATGAGAGGAGAACAGTGGATGCTGTCTACCTCCACTTCAGCAAGGCTTTTTACAGTGTCTCCCATAACATTTTCATAGGTAAGCTTAGGACGTGTGGGTTAGATGAGTGAACAGTGAGGTGGATTGAGAACTCAGAGGTTGTGATCAGTGATGCAGAGTCTAGTTGGAGGCCTGTAACTAGCAGTGTTCCCCAGGGGTCAGTACTGAGTCCGGTCTTGTTCAACATATGCATCAATGACCTGCCATCAGCAAGTTTGCTGATGACACAAAAGTGGGAGGAGTGGCTGACACACCAGAAGGCTGTGCTGTCATTCAGCGAGGCTTGGACAGGCTGGAGGAGAGGACAGGGTGGAGAGGAACCTAATGAATTTCAACAAGGGCAAGTGTAGGGTCCGGCACCTAGACAGAAATAACCCCATGCACCAGTACAGGTTGGGGGTTGACCTGCTGGAAATTGGTTCTGCAGAGAGGGACCTGGGAGTCCTGGTAGACAACAAGTTGACCATGAGACAGCAATGTGTGCTTGTGGCCAAGAAGGCCAAATGTACCCTGGGCTGCATAAAAAAGAGCTTGGCCAGCAGGTCATGGGAAGTTATACTCTATCTCTAATTTGCCCTGGTGAGGCCACATCTGGAGCACTGTGTCCAGTTCTGTGCTCCAGTTCAAGAAAAGCAAGGAACTAGTGGAGAGAGTCCAGTGGAGCGCTATGAAGATGATAAGGGAACTGGAGTGTCTCCCTTATGAGGACAGGCTGGGAGAGCTGGGTCTGTTTAGCTTGGAGAAGAGAAGACTGAGAGGGGACCTTATCAATGCTTATAAATATTTAAAGGGCAGGTGTCAAGAGAATGGGTCTAGGCTCTTCAGTGGTGCTCACTGACAGGACAAGAGGCAACAGACACAAACAGTAACACCAGAAATTCCATCTCAACATGAGGAAAAATTTCTTTACTTCGAGGGTGACAGAGCACTGAACAGGCTGCCCACAGAAGTGGTGGAGTCTTCTCTGGAGATATTAAAAACCTGCCTGGATGGATTCCTGTGCAACCTGCTCTCGGTGAACCTGTATTGGTAGCAGGGTTGGACTAGATGATCTCTAGATGTCCCTTTCAACACCTTCATTATATGATTTTGTAATTCTGTCATTTTTTGTCCTGTAAACTAACAGATATCTTTTTCCTGGCACAGAAAAGGTGTGTATCACTTTTACATGTGTTTTGCCTCTTGACCTTGACAAGGTGCTCTGGAGAGTAAACTGAATTGCTATACCATCAATCCCCAAAAGGCTTTATCCTTACACTTCCAGTGCAGTGACCTAGACCATCTTCCCAGATGCTGCTGGGTTCAGCTGGCTCACAAACAATCACTTCTTTCATGGGAGAGGCAAGGTACACTCCCAGATCTCCTCAGTCTGTTGCTACAGGGTGCTGGTAGATTTGTGGCCTGAGTAAGTCTGCCCCACACAGGTCATTCAAAAGCAGAAAATTTGGGGCAGAAGAAGTATTAGAGATGCTTTGCCAAAGTCCCAGGGAATAGATATTATCTATTTATGTATTTCAGTGCAGTGTGCCCTAGGGTGTGTCTGGACTCACCTTCAGCACATGGATATAAACAACATGGTTTTCTACTGAGCTTTTCATTTGGAGCAACATAACAGACCAGCTTGAATGTAGATGTTAATGCTGCAAATTCCGAAGCTTTCAACATCTCCTATGCAGTGCAGCCCATTAGCAACCCCAACACCCAATAGGCCTTACAGTTCCTTTTATTTTCATGTAATTTAAATTTTGTGTGTTTAAGTAGATGGCTTTTACTAGCAGCTGATAATATTGAACAGATGAGGAGCGTTATGTAAAAGCCCAAAAGCGGGACAGTAAAGATATATACACATACACATATACTAGAAGAGCAATTACCAATGTTCTCTGTCTCTTGTGCAGTTTATATTACCCTGAGTAGTCACACAAAGCATGAATAGACAGCTTTTTCATATTGGGACATTCGCACCTCTGGGGTTCTTCTGTCTGACCCTGCTTTCCCTTCTTCAGCAACATCCTCCACAGAAGTTATTTTGGCGATCCTTTCAAATTTGACTACCCCATGAAAAGGATATCAGAAATCTAAGGCTGGGAGGAATTTCAGAAGCATTTATATTTTTGGGTTGGCAGCTTTCCAAGAGTGCTTGGGAGCACACTTGCTGGAGGAGGAGGGAAAAAAAAAGCAAAATGAGGAGAAAGAAAACAAGTGCATTATACAACACTCATACTCTCATCCTACAGTGCTGTCTGCAATACATCTGCTTGCTTATCAGCAACAACCTTGCAAAGCAAGGAAAGTGCACATTAAGGAAATCTTGCCCAAATAGCACTTAGATCTGATTTCAAGTTTCAGCTTTCACAGGGAAGAAAGCTGACAGATAATGGTCTTTTAATTACAAATTAAAAGACACACCCAATCATTTGCAATTTGGAGACACTTGAAATCCACAGGACTGCAACAGGATAGACAAAGTTCTTCAAAAAAAAAACCCCAAACATTTATTTAATTACAAATCTCCTAATGTCATTGGCTTTAATAATACCTTAGCAGTATATTGCAGTAATACATTTTTTACCAATGGTTTTCCTGAAGAGAAAGTAATATAATCCACTTGAAGCAGGCAGAAGCATGGGAAGACTTTCTGCCAGGTGCAGGAGTTGTTCTGTTCCTTGGCTTCACAAATGTAAGTACAATCCTAAGCACAACACTGGGCTTCTTTGTCCTGAGCTTTTCCACTCTTCATGCAGGAATACTGATGCTTATATATGTCTTACAGAATTGCTGTAGTCTTCTTACCTTTTGATATATGTCATCAAATCTCCTGATGGGTGGCAAGGTGCTAGTACAAAAATATAAGAAACATTTGTTCATTGCACATACGAAAACATTGCTGCTACACATTGTAATATTCTAGCAGTCCATTTAAAACTGCTCTATGATGAACTCAGGAAGATTCTGGTTTTGGGCAATCGTTCATGAGTTTTCATCCTTCAAAGCTATCATTTGGATTTGTGTTTCTAGTAAACTTGAAAATATACAGAATTTTGCCTCATTTGAGTCTAAGGCTCATTTGAGTCTAAGCTGGGAAATCCAGTATGAATCTGAAGTGCTCTGAAGTTCTCCCGTGTTTAAGGCACCACAAAGGCAGAGTGAAGGAAGACTGTGACAAATTATGATCTTATTGCAATAGCATGAGAGTCAGACAGAAATAAAAAAACAGGGTTTCTTCATTTTTATGATATCAAATTACTGATAACTCCTCAATAATAAGAAGAACATATTATGGAGCGAAGCACAGATGACAGAGTGAGTGAATACTTCAGAAGCCAATACAGGATAGCTGCTGTAGCACAGTTTTTTCCTCAAGCTGCAAGACACATTAGGTTGGGCATGGTGCCATGCTAATGCTGCTGAATAGGAACAAGGTTTTACGTCCAAGAGACTATATGATTTCAGGAACAAGGCACTACATCCAGTCACTGCTGTGCTGCACTTTGTGATCTTTACGTGCACTTGAGATCTTTATACCTTTATACCCAACAAAGGAGTTTGCTGCTGCAGGAAAAAAAAGCAGGCTTTTCCTAGTGCATCGGAAGTTTTCATTATGAACTGTTGTACTAGAACAGATGAAGCAGCATCTCATAAAGGTGAAAAAGTGCATTCCCCCAGGGAAAAGATGTCCTCATTTTTCAGCTCCATCCAAGCTTTATCTTCTTTTGTGGATTCAGTAAAGAGACTCTGTTGAAAAGGAAAGACAAAGAAATCATTGTGGGAGATAAGACACTTTGAAAATTTAAAGTGAGCAGGAGGGGCAGTCAGCTACCTGCTGAGCCACACTTGGAATGTCTGCATCTGAGATCAAAAATGAAAGCCAGTACTGAGCCAGGCTTCTTTTACAAGCAGCACTGTGATCCACTCAGCATGCTTATTCTTTGAAAAAAAAAACCTGACAGTAGCAAGGAGCCCAGGTCCCAAACAGAAATGGAAGCAGTATCAAGCAGAGAGAGTTCTAATAACAGTCCAGGAATTTGGGAGCTTTTTTTAGAGATGCTTTAGCAAATGGATGCTTTCTTGGGAGGTGTAGGAAGGTTCTTTTGTACCTTCAGTAGTGATACTTCAGTACTTTGTACTTCAGTAGTTTATACCTTCATCTCTGGTAAACAGGACACTGATGTAGGTGTAACTTGTTTTCTGCACTTCTATAGCTTGCTGTCTTTGAACTCTTAAGTGCAGTTTAGCCCAAGAAGAATAAATTACAGTGTAGCATATATAGCATATATATGTGTGTATATAGGTAGGTAGGTATGTACATATATACTTATATATGCATGTACATACATATAATTGAAGACAATACAAGAATGCAGTTTTGAACATAGAAACCTCAGAGTCAGCTTTTCAAAGCTCTAAAAAACTTTACAAAGTTGTCTGTTTTCTGGGGTTTTTTTAATAAAATGTGAAAGAAATATTTCCCATTTCTTGCATAACAGGAGAAAATTTCAAAAATTTCCATCACTTATGGGTGGCAAGAAGATGCAGTCTTGAAGAAGCAATGGACCTTTAATATGCAAAAATGTTGATTTCCATTATGACATTGCTCTGCAGAGCTAGAATGACAAATTTTGAAAAGACAGTTTTGCTCTGCCAGAAATCAGAAATAAAATATGAGCAACCTGCAGGCTTTTTAGAGAACATTCAGAGCCCCCTTCTTCAAAGTACCTCTGTAGGAGCTGACTTCATCTGCTTTTAAGAGTTTCAGAAATGGAAAATGCTCCAAGTAATACTTCACATTAGCGTAGAACTGCCATGAGGAATCCACTGTTTCTCCTATAGAATATATACGCAATGTATATAGGAACCAGGTAGTCTCTAGATATCAGTGGTTGACCAGAAAGCTATGATACAGTTTGTTTCAGTATTCATTCGTATGACACACCCTAGGGCTGAAAGACAGGAATTTGAAACAGATTTGGATTTGAATCTAACCTTTCACAGAGCTGAGGCTCATCTCTGGTTAGAATAGGGAGTGGGTGTTTTCAGTAGCCACTTTCAGTGCTGCAGTGTTAAATCCTCAGCTCACTGTTAAAAGGCCAGTAGTCTCCAGCAGAAGACTGGGTGATGTCAAGAACAAAGAAGTCAACTGTTCAGTGCCTCAGCCGGTCCACGTGACTGCTATGTATGCTTAGAAACAACACAGGCTAAGACACTGTTGTGGTTTGGGCTGGACTCAAACCAGGACAGATACCATAGGAAATTTATATGTGAATTATTTCTTTCCATGCACCTGTATATCTGACAGGACTCTAAATTAAATAACACTATTTGTAACATTACATTATTGAAGGTCCTGGTAGACACCAAAGAGAACACAGGATAGCACTGTGCCTTTGTGGCAAAGAAGACTAATGGTATCCTGGGCTGTATGAGAAGGATTGTTGCCAGCAGGTTGAGGGAGGTGATCCTTCCTCTCTATTCAGCACTGGTGAGCCACACTTGGAGTACTGTGCCCTGTTTTGGGCTCCCCAGTACAAGAGAAAGATGGAACTACAGGAAAGAGTACAGCAAATGATGTAAGATGATGAAGGGACTGGAGCATTTCTCCTATGAAGAAAGGCTGAGAGAGCTTGGATTGTTCAGGCTGGAGAAGAGAAGGCTTGGGATGAGTCTCATCTTATTGTACAAACATCTGAAGGGGGTGTGTTAGGAAGACAGAGCCAGACTCTTTCCAGTGGTGCCCAGTGACAAAGTCAGAGGCAATGGGCACAAACTGAAACATGGGAAGTTCCTCCTGAACACCAGGAAACACTTTATTGCTGTGAAGGTAACCTAGCATGGGAACAGGTCAACCAGAGAGGTAGCAGAGTTTCCATCCTTGGAGATCTTCAAAAGCCATCTGGACATGGTCTTGGTCTACATGGTCTAAGTCTCCCTAGGGGGTTGGACCAGATGATTATGTACTTTGTTCTGGAAAAGCAGCAAAAGTAAGTGTCCATATGAAAAGTTTCAATTAAGGAAAAAAGTCAGAGGTAAATTTTAGAATTATTAAAAATAGAATCAGAGTTATCAGAGTTATCCAGTACATTACTGGAAGAAATGTACAGTTGCTACAAAATTTTACCATAAATGGTGATACAAATTGGCAAGAAGACTGTACAATGACTTTCGGGTTCTATTTCTCATATTATCTAAGATAAAAAGATAAAGTTAATACATGGCACAAAGCTGAGCAGAAAAGACGGCTTCCTTTGCTCTATCTGTCATGCTATATGTCCTGAATCATCCTGAGCTGTATTCCTGTATTCACAGACCTCAGATAGATATGGTGATGCATTGTTTAATGACCTATCAAAACCACTTAGAATGCAAAACAAAACCAGATTTCTGGGGAAGAAAAAAAAAAAAAAGATACAGGATCTGAACTTCTTCATTTGACATTGCTGCATGCTACTGAACTGTAGTTCCCTTAACAGGATTACTGTCTTGATACATTTTTAGTGGCTAAGGAAACACCTTTAGGACAAATGATTTCAAGTAATGGACCTAATAAGAATCTCAGCACATACAGAAGCCAAAATACCCCTGAATCTGTAGTTTTTTATTGCAATACATATATGAATGGTCTGTGTCAAGAATCTGAAGACAATGTAATTATCTACCAGCCTAGAAAAGGCAGAAATTTAGCCAAAATATAAGAGATATGAAGGAAACTGGAACTCGTTATTTTCTTTCTAATATTTCAGTTTTCTCAAATATTTTTATGCCTGCCTGTATGTGCCGTACTACCTTCTACAAAGAAAATGATAACTGAACAAAATCAGCCTCTGTCTTTTTTATCTATCCCTTAGGATAAGAACACAGGCTGCTTTGGACAGTAGGTTCATAATTCAGTTCTAGACTTCAAACACTTTCTGTAATTCAAATGCAAGTAAAATTATGATCCCAAGAAGCTAAAGTCCACCTCTGTGTGGGTAAGTCTGGATATCTCCAAAATAGCTTCTGCTGGAATACTACAAGATGCCTAAATTATAGCAGAGCCAGTAGGAATCTGTGAAAGAAAATCAGGGAGATGTAAACATAAAGTATGGGAAAGTAGAAAATGATAATATGGAAATAAAACTCAAGTGATAAAAAAAATAGAAAGGAAAGAGAAGATATTTGTAAAGTAATGGCCTCTCATTGCTAAGGAAACACAGAATTAGGGCCATTCTCACTGTACATTATCTAATGCCTAATTTTATGCGTGAAAGGAGGCTATTACTGGAAAGAAAATCAGGCTCTGTGAACCAAACATTTCAACTAGGTCTCCTACATTCTGTATTCACATTTGGTCAGGTAGATGCAGGATTGCGGCTCATAATCCTAATTTGCAGCAGATAAATAAAAGGTATTCTGCCAGACTTTCATAGTCATTCTCACACAGTGCATGGCATCTTTTCAGTATTAGTAACCAAAGTAATGAACTGCCTTTCACCAGTGTAAAGGAAGGTTTTGATTCTTTGGTTCAAGTCAGTGCTGGAGCCAAAAAAAGTTCACTGGCTGACACCACAATCACTAAGGATAGAACCTGGCATAAACCATGGCAAGTCAAATATAAAGTGATATCTATTTTCTACTTATGTCATGTAAGTTTTCAGAGGTACTTAAGTACTCATGACTTACAGGAAAGAGGAAAACTAAGGAAACCACAAAACTTTGTGCTTGCCTATAAGTCTGACACGGCACAAACAAATGTAGCCATATTTGGTAGCAAGCAGGAGTGAAATCCAGAAGCTGAGAGCTCTGGGAGTGCATTACCACATAGCCCAGACAGTCTGCAACTACCGCAAGTGCTACAAGCTAGAGACACTATAGGCTAGAGACACTTACTGGTATCTGATAAGGGCTGAAAGGGACTGACTCTGTGACACATATTTCAAAAACATCAGCATATAACTGGACTATTTTTAAAGTTTTACACTGTGAACACAGATCTAGGTCTCTTCCATGCTCTGTGCTGACTGCCACCAGCACATGTCCTAGAGGAAAAGGGAGTTCTAAAGGCAGCCACAATGCCCCAAGACAGGACAACTAAGGAAATTTCACAGGAAAAACTAGCTTAGGAAAATTCTTAATGGAGTCACTAATGCAAGGAAGAATAAAGTGAACCTTCATAAATCTGTGATAATTAATTTACTTCTTTATCTTCATATTGTCTGTCATAGCACATGAGGTTTGGACCAGTCATGATCAAAAATGCAAAAATACCACACAGCTTTCACACAAAACGCCCTGTGGAAACTCAGTACCACTTAGGCACAGGGATTCCTCTCTTAATACCACAAGGGTTTCAGCTGGGAATTTTTTAAAGTCCAAATCCTCAAAAACACTTACACCCCAAACAATAACTGCAATTAGCAGAATGCTGATACAGGAAAAAATTCTCCATGTCCTGCAGAATACCTGATTCTAGTAAATGCCAGGCAGCACTTGTTTTCAGTAAAGGTTTTAATGTTTTAAGGTTTTAATTAATCTCTCAGTTAAAATATTTCAGACCTCGGCGTTTCACAATCTTTGGCAGCAGGGACACAGTAAAACTTCTTTTAAAGTTTTATACGTAATATAAAGAGGCAGGGATGGAGAACTCTGCTATTAAGTAGCCCCATGTTTCTGGGAGTAAATTAAATGGCTAAATTTACTGCAGAATCTTAAGAGACATAGCATTTATTACTCCTTAGCAACCATGATAACATTTTGGTGACAAATTTTCATTGTGCACATCCACCCACAGTGGTCTGGCTTTATCATTTCAGACTCATTCTTCTACCATGCACACAGGCAATCCCATTAATCTCAATGGGATGAGAAGCCACATAAGACTAATTAGAGGTGGAAAGCTCTAAAACACAACTGTGCAGGGACTGAAAAGTAAAACACACTGAATTCTTGAATGAATCAAGTGTGCTGAGCATTAAAACAACAAACTGCAACTTCAGGCAGGAAGCAGTCCCTTTCAGTCTGTGCCTGTGCTACCATAGCAGCAGAATCTTCTTCATAGTACGTATGCAAAGAACTCAGTTATTCTGTCAGCTTCCCACAGTGCCTTTAGAAGCACATGAACTGTCAGCTCTCCAGTGTAAAATCTCTTTGCACTGTCCTGGCTTCCGTTCTACACATGAGTATCGTATTAATATTATACTACATGAGTATAGTATTAAAACACATCGTGTTCCATACATTAGTCAATGGTCTCATATTTTTACCAGATTTCTTCTATGAACTATGAGCTCCTTCCCCTGAAGGATTCATGTCCTTAGCTTGTATTTCTAAGTGCATGCCACTGAAGTTTTTTTCCACTGATTTGAGCACGATAGAATGTCAGTATTTGGGTGGTCCCTTTGCCAATACAGAGTCCTTTTAACCTCCAGGTGGTCAACTCTGTGCCAGATTTCTAACCTATGATGAAAATGCTGATTTGCTCCAGAAGAACAGAATATAGAAGCTGGGAACAATTTTTCTCAAAACTGATATTCTATAAAATACTCTTTCCCAATATGCAAATGTCCTAAGCATACTTTCAAGATTTTTTTCGTGCTGTTTTTCGAAGTACCTTTTCTAAGTACAACAGCAACACAAAACCGAATTTTCTGCAGCAGAGACAAATACTGTTGCATTTCACTCATAGTGGAGGACCTAAAAAAAACCCAAACTCTAGTACAGAAATCAGTGCATTGACCAGCCTCCTCTTATTGTCCACAGTAAGAGGTGGCATCCTTTTTCATAGTTCAGACTTTACCTTTTATAGTGGCTGGAAGGATAACCACATTCCCTAAAATCTCCACCAAATTGCATGAGCAAAGACATAACCAAAACACTAACATTCCTGACTATGTGCTGGGTGCACAACCACACACAGCCATGCCGAGCACATTGTCATTAACTATAGAGAAGTAACACACTTGACCCTATTTCATGGTGAGAGATGCCAGCCAAGTACCCCACCCAGAATCTTCCTGTGGCTGGTCTTAAAGTGGCTGAGCTGTTTTACTACCTCATGGTTACTTGGCAGACCGCAGGTTGTGAGGAGACCAGTGGGAAAGTGAAGGGCAAGAAAACTTACCCCTTGTAGAGGAGGACCAGGCTAGGGAACATTTCAACAACCTGTACATACACAAGACCATGGGACCTGATAGGATGCACCATGGGGTGCTGAGGGAACTGGCCAATGCCATTGTGAGACTCTCTCAATCATCTTTGAAATATCACAGCAATCAGGGTGGTAAAGGGTGCTCCTAAGGACTGAAAGAAAGCTAATGTTGCTCCTACCTACAAGAAGAGAAAGAACGAGGATCTGGGGAAATACATGTTGATCAGCCTCACCTTTACATCTGGGAAGGGGATGGACAAAACAATCCAAACATACAAAGGACAAAAAGTTAATTTGGAGTAGTCAGCATGGATTTATGAAGGGGGAAATCATCCCCGAACAATCTGATAGCTTTCTATGATGACACAAGTGGCCTGGTGCATGACAGGACAGCAGGAGAGGTTGTTTTATCTTAACTTCAGCAGGGCTTTCCACACCGTCTCCCATCACACACCCCTAGACAAATTGACAAAGTACTAATTAGATAAGCGGAAAGTGAAGTGGATTGAAACCTGGCAGAACTGCCAGGCTCAAGGGGCTGTGATCAGTGTCACAAAGTCTGGTTGAAGGCTAGTCATCAGTAGTGTGGCCCAAGTGTTGATACTGGGACCAACACTATTTAAACTTATCATTAATGATGGGACTGAGTGTACTTTCAGCAAGTTTTCAGGTGGTACAAAACTGGTAGGAGTGGTTCATATACCAGATGTGTGCTGCAATTCAGAGGGACTTTAAAAGCTGGAGAAATGGGCAAACAGAAACCTCATGAAGTTCAACAAAGGGAAATTCAAATTACTGCCACTCAACAGGAATAACAGCAGGCACCAGTGTACGCTGAGGGCTGGCCAGCTGGAAATCAGCTCTGCAGAGCAGGATCTCAGGGTCCTAATTAATGAGTTGAATATGAGTCAGCAATGTACCCTTACGGCAAAGAAGCACAGCAGCTTCCTGGGCTGCACCAGGAAAAGCTTTGCCACCAGGTGAAGCAAGTGATCCTTCCTCTCTCCTTAAAACTGGTAAGACACATCTGTAGTGCTGGGTCCAGTTCTCTGCTCCCCACCACAGGACAGACATGTAAATACGGGAGTGAGTCCAGTGCAGGGCCACAAAAGTGTAGAGGGGACTGGAGCATCTTTCACAGAAGGTGAGGCTGAGGGAGCTGGGTCTTGTTTAGCATGGAGAAAAGAAAGCTCAGGAGGATCTTGTAAATTTGTAAAAATACTTGACAGGAGAGTGTAAGTAAGAATGATAAAGCCAAACTCTTTTCAGCAGTGCCCAGTGACAGGACAAGAAGCAATGAGAACAGTCTGAAACACAGGAAATTCCACATAAATGTAAGAGAAAAACTTTATATATGGTAAGAGTGATCAAACACTGGCATAGGTTGTACAGCAAGGGTGTGGAGTCTGCATCTTTGGAGATATTCAAAACTCAACTGGACATGGCCTGGGCAACCTGCCTCAGTTGATCCTTTCCTTGTCTGGAGGGTTGTAGTAGATTATCTCCAGAGCTGCCTTCCAGCCTCAATGACTCTGCATTTCTATTCTATGCTTCTTACACCTATGCAGAATAGGAGTCACAGCACTCCCAAAGCAGATGCCAAGAAAAGGGGTTGGGAGCTGAGCAGAAACAAAGTGGCAGTATGAGGTTCAACAAGGCCAAGTGCCAGGTCCTGCACTTCAGTCACAACAACCCCATGCAGCGCTACAGGCTGGGGGCAGAGTGTCTGGAGAGCTGCCTGGCAGAAAAGGAGCTGGGGCTGTTGGTCGACAGTCGGCTGAACATGAGCCAGCAGTGTGCCCAGGTGGCCAAGAAAGCCAACAGCATCCTGGCCTGTATCAGGAACAGCGTGGCAAGCAGGGCCGGAGAGGTGATTGTCCCTCTGTACTCGGCACTGGTGAGGCCCCACCTTGAGTACTGTGTCCAGTTTTGGGCCCCCTACCATAAAAAAGACATTGAGGTGCTGGAGCGGGTTCAGAGAAGGGCAACAAAGATGGTGAGGGGTCTGGAGAATAAGTCTTATGAGGAGAGGCTGAGGGAACTGGGGTTATTCAGCCTGGAGAAGAGGAGGCTGAGGGGAGACCTTCTTGCTCTCTACAACTACCTGAAAGGAGGGTGTAGAGAGATGGGGGTCGATCTCTTTTCTCAAGTCACAGGCGACAGGACAAGAGGAAATGGCCTCAAGTTGCGCCAGGGTAGGTTCAGGCTGGATATTAGGAAAAATTTTTTCACTGAAAGGGTTATCAGACATTGGAATGGGCTGCCCAGGGAGGTGGTTGAGGCACCATCCCTGGAGGTATTCAAAAGACGGGTTGATGTAGTGCTGGAAGATATGGTTTAGTGATGATGCTTCTTGTTTGTTGTGTGGGTGTCTATTTTTGTCAGTTAGGTTGACGGTTGGACAAGATGATCTTTAAGGTCCCTTCCAACCTAGAAGATTCTGTGATTCTGTGATAGACACTGCATTACCACTCTGATAATCCCTCACAAAAAAAAAAGAAGTGTCAGGCTGAAGGCCTAGAAGCAGTAGAAGTTCTGCTAGCCCAGAACTTCTCCGCCTTTCTCTAACCCAGATTTAAAGTGACGTGGTAAGCGAAGATGAAAATATACAATATTTTTATCCAGTTGAACAGTTCAAAGTTATTTTCACATGTGAACAAATATTTTCTTTTAAACTGCGCAAAGGGTCCCATTTTTCTGCTTCCTTGACCATTCCAAAATCACTTTTGTCATGTACATATGAAAGTGGATCCCAAAAGGCTGCCCGATCCAAGCAGTAGTTTTTACATATACTTTTCAGACATATGTTCTCTAAAGGCTCAAAAGCAAGATCCCCCTACAGAAATAATGAACGGATACAAAAGATGACAATTAGTCCCAATACTTCAAATTCAGGTGTATTGTTTTTCCAAATTTCTGCAAGTCCAAGATTATGGTCAGCTTTTACTTATTAATGATATGATTCTACTTGAGACTTTTCTGTGTTTTATGCATAATTCAATACAGGGCTAAAGAATATGGAAGGACTAAATTGAAAGGAGCATTTAGTACAGACTGGTACACAGTATAGCAGAGAGGGTATGTACTTCGTTATCTCTGAATTGTTCTGAAAGCATGAAAGGAGAGTTCTGCGTCCTCCTCACTGAGATGAAATACGAAAAAGCTCAGAAAACCATTTCTTGTCAATGTTAGGTAAGGTGCAGAGGAATTTCTAATGACATGCAAACTTCAGGGGTAAAAGGTAGTTCACACAGATAATGAGACAGGCAAAAAAACTTCCAAGGAAGGATTTTTTCAAGCAAGGAACAGCCAGATCTTACTTTATTTTTTCTCTATTTTTCTGTATCTGAATGAGAGCATATTTTTTAGTGACCTTTCCTGAATGATAAGTAATTTTCATTTTAAATTATGCTGTAGGTACAACTTTCTTAAGTGCCATCATAATTTAAGGGGTTCTTCACTGTCTCAACTTTACAGAAGTAATAGAAGTAATCATATTTTACATGTGCATAATGTTATTCAATATGTGGACATTCACAAGATAGTGTCTAAATTGGTAGGAGGTTTCTTATAACAAACTTGACTTTCATATCTCTCTGCAGTTCTAATGGGTTTTGTTACAGAACAAACTATCACATTTAGAAGTCACACAAGTATTTTTCTGGAACTATCTACATTTTATAAAACAAAAATGAATCATGGATTTGTAGCTGACTAATTATCTGAAAAATCAGCACTCAAGATGGTTTCAAAAACAGCGAAGGATCAAACTTTTCTGTTAACATGAAAGACATGCATACACACTGTTATTTACTGGAGAAAGCTTATTGAGAGGGCAGATACAAGTAACTTATTTTGGAAAAGCAAGGTATTCAAGATACAACCAGCATCCCAGAACAACAAAGTTATTCACAATAAGAGAGATCTCTATTTACAGAAACTCATCTCAAGTACCAAAAGCAAAATCCACTCCTACAGTACCTCTAACACATTTCTGTATCCCACCATGAAGTCATAATTCCTTTTTGGTATGAGCTGCAATCTCTACTTAATAGACCAGGAAAATGTTCTGTGAAACCTACCTCCCACACTTGACATTTAGGCTACAGTTCAAACATAAAACCTCTTCCCACTTCTCTTGTCTAAAGGAATTATTTAACCTCCTTTCACATCCATGCTTTCCTAAGTCTATCTCACACCAACTATTACATCACATAGAAAATCTTATTATAGCATATCCATAATGCACCAAATAATAAATAGAATACAGAATATCTGTTCATGCAATAGCTGAGCCATTCCAGAGACTTATAACTACCTACCTAAGTGCCTAGGAACTTCCCTAGACTTAGAGGTAGATCCTAAAGACCTATCACAGTTTTTATCTGCAGTCCTGAAGGACTCAGTAACCCTAGATAGTCAAATTGTGGATCACATGGACACACACAGATGACTCCTGTTTACATCAGTGTCGGAGGATGGCATGGCTGATTGTTTTTCTGTTCTTTTTTATTCCTTTAGAGGTTGCTGCTAGTTGACTTGCATTATAGAAATTTCCATGCAGGTCCCAAAGATGGAGAATTATCTAGGATACATGGCCAGATTAGCCCTGTTTGTAAATTCTGAAAACATTCCCATTCATAATTTTTCATCTTTTGTCATGTAAAAGCTCAGATTAATAATAGTCTTATCTATAAACTATAACACTAATTTTCTTCCTTTCTCTACCAAAACAAGTTGTACTTACATTTTCATCTATCAGTTACATAAAATGTAATCTGTATAGAATATTGAAATTTTGCAAGATATATTGACTAAAAATTAGTTCATTTAAATTATGGCATGCCTGCCTAAAAGGCAAAAAGATGTAAAAAGAGGCTGGGTATGCTCTACACCAAATTTTGCTGCCATTTCCTATAGTATACACAACATCACTATCAGATGCAAGGAAATATAAATTGGAACAGAGACTGCCTCTGGCCTGAGGGCTCTCAAGGGTTTACATAACCCCTTAAATCACAGTGGCTGAAAGCATTAGAGGCCTAGGCCTATGTATTTTGCTTTTTCAATACTTCTACAGGGGTAATATCCTGTTTGTTTACTCCTCACAAAGAGTAAACATTAAGTATTGCAGCATCCTGGTTGCAGCTTCTGTGATCTTTTAAATCATTTTTTCAATGATCTTTTCAGTACTTCCGCTGGACCCAGCACCGTTTCCTTCTTCCTTTAACAATATGGGGAGATTTCATCTAGAAAATGTTGCTGTAATACAGTGATTTAGTCTTTTCACTGGATGGCAGAATTTGAGCTAGAAAGAAAGTCTTTGTTTCACTTTTTGTAGTAAAATATCTATTCAGCAAGCAGATGAAGGTAATTCTCATTTCTTTCACATCATTTCAAAAGGGTGTTAGGACCTAAAGCAATCACGCTGCAAGTGTGTAATCAGTGCCTCAGCATCTTAAAGTAGGTAAGAATCACTGGAAGAAGCCAAGGGCAAGATATGACAAACACCCCTAGAAAATGTTGATGTCTATATCCCGTATTCCTAAAAATGCTGATAGTACACGCTCTCAAGAGCAAAAAGAGAAAACAAGAGAGCAGTGCTCTCTATCCATTTTAGATATCCAACTGGGAAATTTGTGCGGGGTGGAGGTTCATGTGAACAAGCTGAAAGTGAAGGACACAATGTGAGAGCGGTATTTGAAATCTGAAATTCATGTTCAGTGGGTGAGTCAGGTCAGGGGAGCAGCTGGCACCCCTACTTGCTGACACTGCCCCAATCTTGAGACTGATGACACACTGCAGCGGTGGCAGAGTGGCTCACACCTCAGCCTAGAGCTACACAGTGTAGTGCTCAGCAGGCTCATAGGAACTAAGATCAAAGCCAATATCCCATAACATGCTGTGTTATGAGTGCAGCACTTTCAGAGCTGACTCGTGTCATCCATCTGTCTTCTCTTCTGGAGCTGGTCAGAAGAGGGCAGGAAGATCTAATGCTGGTAGCTAATCCACTCCTGGATGCATGCCTTTAGGCAGTGCAAGCAAAGAATTCTATCTGGAAGTCGGTTAGGGGTTCAAATTGCTAAGACTCTGTATAGTGCCAAGAGCCTATACACACAAATACATATAGATGTTAGAGCATCAACAGCATGTACATATCAACATGCTAAAAGGGTTCTGTGAAAAAACACATCCATGTGAATAAAGCTGCTCCAAGCACATTATTTAGGAAATGTCAGAGAATGTCAGCCAGCTGGCTGATAGTTAGACCAGAAAATACACTAATAAATGCCAAATAGCCAGAAACCAGTTAGAATAGAACTGGTTATATCTAAAAATGCCAAAAATTAGCAGAGATGGCATAAAATGCATACAAAAGGGCAAAATGGAAAAAAGACTAAACCTAAAATGACAGACATGGGCTTTTAATTCACCTTTATGCACTTAAATACAGTAAATCAATTACAGTTATACTCTCTTTGGGGTTGAAGTAATATAATGTGCCTTAATGCAACTGTGAGTCTCAAACATTTATATCATCACATTTAATTCTTCAAGAACTGAATACTGATTTTCTCAGTAAGGAAAATGATTTTCAAGGTTATTTGGATTTCCTATTCTTACCACATAGATGCAGCAAGAAATTGTGTGAGTTAAAACATTGTAAGGATAGCCCTGGCAATGTCTACTGCTGTTTTCTACTAAGTATTTGTTTTTCAATGTGATTTAGAGAGATACGAGGAGTTATTCATATCCTCATGTGAACACAGCAATTGTGTCTTTTCCTAACATCCTAATACATCCAGTCTATATAAATACAGACTGACAGTTTATAAAATAACATCATAGACTGACAGTTTTGGCTAGAGGGGAGAATGGTTTTGAGACTGAGTCCTTGCTCATTATCCGCCAACTGAATCCACCTTCTGTAAACTAGATTACTGAACACTGCCCCTTAACATTTATGATACTTCAACATATGCCCAAAACAAGGAACTTATGTACCCACACCAAAATCTACTTTGATGCAGTTCTCTGCCAAATCTCCCTACATACAGGCAGCTGCTGCTGCACAGCCATAGTAGTTGGAGCTTCTGGCATAACATACCATCCAGCTAACATACCTGCATTATTATTTTATTATGCAAAATATCATCAATGCTATATTAACTTTCAAAAGTCCTAAATGGGCACCTTGACACTGGAATCACAAAAAAAATTATCTTAGCCATTACTAAGTGCAGGCACACTTCAGGAATTTGTAAAACAGGATGCCAACAGTTTGAAAGAGACTGATTCAGACATTGGAATGGGCTGCCCAAGGAGGTGGTTGAGGTCTCCTACCTGCACAACTGAATATAGAGGGGTTGGTTACAGCTGCTGCTGCCTGTACGCTCATGAGAAGGATCAAAGTGGAATAGATCATAGTCTCTCTCAGAATCAAGAGCTGCCTTTCAGATCCTCCTCACTGGCACCTGAAGCAGGAAGTTTCTGAGCTCTCAGCTGACCATTTGTCCCAGACACTTGTTTTGAGACAGCTTTTGGTCTTGTTTGGTCTTCATTCTTGGTTTTTCCAGGTTCACTTTTACATTGCTGAGAAGTCTGTAATCAGGTCTGCAAGGTCAAAGTGGGAAGGAAGAGTGAACAGAACGACCATGTGGTTGCAGCCCATCAAGTGAGCGAGGGCACATTGAGTGCCCTAAGTGCTGCTTGTGGAGGAGAGAAGGGCAAAAGAAGGCAATGGCCTGTCCACCCTTCCTCTACCATTCAATGACTTTGCATTTTTTCTAAGCAGCTGCCCTTTTGTGCAGATAAAAATGCTATCACATTCAGCAAGTAAGTGTTTGGCACAGAAAACTGAGTAAGTAAAAAGTTACTCATGTGACCAACGCCTACAGCCCCAGCAGATTCAATAAAGGTATTCAGGCATTTAAGATATTAATGTGACTATTTCTCAGATGAAATCTAAACTGAAATTGGTTTCAAATTTGATGCAACAGTGCCTTAAGATGCACCTCAGCTGTAGAGAAAAATTAAATCAGCAGGAGTCAGCTAAGAATTGCCAACACCTTCATATTCCCAAACAAGCATCTTTTAAATACCTCTGCTCACAACACATATGCTTAAAATGGATATAGATTTACAATATCTTTGTAAAGCCTTAAAAGATATTTTCTCTTTACCAAAGAAAACTCACTTCTTATAACAGCAGTTTGTTTTGTTAGTGTAATGGAATCCCATAGCATAAAGAATACGTTGTCAAGGCTACATGCTCATGATCAATTTATTCATAAACCTGAAAGGAACAGTCTGCCTAAGATCAAGATGCAGACCAGCACAAGGCTACTCCAGCTGCACAGATAATTACAGGCTTTGCTAAATTTGCACATGGTAGTTTACAGAGGAATTACACTACTGGGAATACACATGGGCAGATATTTCTGTTAGGACTTTCATTACTTGAGCATTCTTTCTACAGAGTAAGTTCTTGCTGAAACACTTCTGGCGTAACAAAGAAAAAGCTGCTACCTTTTAGCTTGTTAAATTCGTCTCCAACTTACTATTATTATTACATTATTATTTTATTCTCCTCTAAAATGTTTTTAAATTCCAAAACACTTCAAAAGATTAAAAAAACTCTATCCAAAGAAAAATTAAATATCCCCAAAACATTTCCAGACAAATCCAGAAATGAATACCAAAAGTTGGCAAAAAATCAAGAAGGAACAGTACAATTCTCCAAACAGTGAAGAACAAATGATTTGCTGTTTTACCACTGTGTGGAGATTAACATAAATTTTGCAAAAAATACGGTGACTTTCTGCCCACACAAAAGTCTGTGAACTCTACTGGGGTGAAAAATTTACCTACCAGTGGTAAACTGGCTGTTTTCTTCATTGGATCAGACCAATGGCATCAGCCTATCTGCAGTATTGGTTAAACATTGATGCAAAGCTATTGCCTTCATTCTCCTTTCGCAGCACTAAGCTATGCAAGTTTGCAAGTTCTTCCATGCATCTGTTTCAATACCTCAGCATTGCTTAGCTTAGTAGATTGGAGTTGATCACATCATTATCAGGCAGTACATCTGCCTCTCAACAGCACGGTGCTCTGGCCTGCTCCAAGAGCCATCTGGAGGGTTAACTGTAAATTGCATTCCTGTTCAAGTGGCAGACATCAAGAAATAAACAAGTGATCATTCTTCACCAGATTTCTTTTACATTGTTTGAATTGCAGTTACTTTTGTGATAAATAACAACGCCAGAGCAGTCTAACTACCTAACAATAGTCTGTGAATATTTTAAGCAATTAGTCTTTCTGATTGTATTCATGAAACTTTTCAAAGGTGCATCAGAGATTCTGCTCTTCCGGGGTAGAAGACAGGCTTTATATTATGGTATCTGAGTCTTGAAGTCATTATTTATTTAGAGGTTCTGTAAAATTGCATTTTGTATCTGTAATCTTTTTATAGTTTTCAATACAGATTATATAGATTACAGCTACAGTTTACTGATACTGACTGTTGCATACAAGCGGAAGGTCTGAAATCAGGATGCTCTCTGTAGCTCCAGTATTGGAGATCTAGGAAGAGAAAAAAACTGTAACTGTGATTTTAAAACCTACCTAACACTGGGTATTAGATTGATATCCCTTTTCTGGTTAATAGGGAAGCAGGCTCGAGTCCCATTCATCAAAATCAGGAAACCCTGGGTAGCAAGCAAGTTTTACTCTAGTAACAGTAGTGGGAAGAGGAAATTTTAGCTTCATAAAGATACCTCAGAAATATGATCCCATTTCATTTTTGTAGCAATTCAAAAGGCAGAACTCTCTTTCTGAAAGTTTAGCTCCATGCTGTACAGGATTTTCTTGAACGTTGATGTTGCTTCATTCACCATCCAAAAAAGCCAGCATCCCTTTTGCAAGAGTACTCTCACAACTGCCATGCACGTTCTCCCTCCCTCTGCTGTATGGAATCTCCGCTACATCAGCCACTGACTTTCTTCGCCCTCTCCAAGGTTCTTTCTCCATCTTTTGCAGCCTTTCCTTCCTCTAGTTAGTTAGCTGTAACTTTTTAGATGCTGACTTGAAAACTGGACATTTTCTGGACTTCCTAAAGTCCCTGTTAGCAAAAAAAAATATCACTTATGCTGAGTTTACAGGAAGCAGATGTTGATCGGCAGCTATTTTCAGCAGCAAACTACATTTCCTTGTATTCTTTCAGGGTCTTGCATTGAAGAGAGATCTATGAGACATCTCTGCTTTCTAAGTCAGTCAAAACCAACACATGCAAACATGATCAGCTACTTCACTGCAAAACCATAAAGGCAATTTATTCTCGCTTACATAATCATCATGATCACAGCTCACTGCTGCATCATTGCCAGCATAAGTTCAAGAAGCATCAGTTCGAAAGTGCCAGCAGCAATTCTATCACCTGTCAAGTGGCCACCAAGAGAGCCCCAGAGATGTTTCTCATTATAGATCTTGCAAAAAAACCCCAGCATTTTACAGTCATTTCAAAGGAAATCTTGAGCAGTACTTCCAGGAGGTCACTGAATTTCCAGTCACTGAGGGAATATTACTGCCTTGAAAAATACACCGTTACCATCTGCATTCAGAATTTCCTCTCTATCTTGAGCCAATGCTATTTCAGACACTCAAACCCCTACTTATTCTCAGCTGCATCTCCCTAGTTCATGCTGCTAATGTGCTTTAGCATCTGCTTTGGAAATGTTTGAAGATAACTGGTATGAAAGCACTTTTAGTAGAAAATTTAAAGAAAATTATAAGGAGTCCAGGTAGGATACAGTGAGGAGTTGTTAAGCTGTAAGTTCATCTCCAGCTCAGGAGGATCCCTAACTTCAAAGTTATTTGTCTCACCTGAAAGATATTTATAATTGCCTTCCAGCTCCTGTAAAGGGTATGCTTGCAGGTATTGGGAATGGACTTTTGTCATGTTTGGTACCGAGGTTGATTCAGTCTCACCCTGATATGCCCACACTTACAGGAGTGGATATCAGACTCCCTGCTTCCCAGCTCTGGGATGGATGTCAGTAAGCACAGGGATACTTTGCAAGAGAATGCAGGGTGGGATGTGAAAGAGGAGAATGGAAACAGATAGATCCTAACTTAGTTTGGTAAGATAGGAGGCATCATATGAGGGTGAACAGACTGTTGGGAATATTGGGTTGGGGCTGCTTTGGTACGAGAAAACTGGAACAGTAAAGTTCATTGCCTGACTGACAAATCATTTGTTCTCAAGTCACAGATTCTCAGCTTTTACAATATACAAAATCAATGTAGCCTTGGTTTTCCCTATGATTACATATTGAATTTCAGCTGCATTTTGCATTAACATTCTATGGGGAATGAGTAGTTACAAAGAAAGAATATAGATGAAAGAAAATCACTTGGATGAGCCAGTCAACAGAGTGCCTCAAGAGTCAAGTTATAGAAAATGTGATATTTCAGACAATGGTGCAAAACCTCTTCCCTTGTTTTTTTAATTTAAAGATTACAGGAAAGTATGATTCTGTTTGCCATTCCATTCAATTTTTACACAGTTTGATGAGAAAGGATGAAGAAATCAAACAGTGGTTTGGTACATCATTGCTGCATAAATACAAGCCACATAAACTTTCCTAGTTCAGCATTACTCCACTGAAAATACAGTTATTTAAAAAGTAAGTTACTCTGGTGTTTTGGTCGGCTTTTTATGCGGAATTTATACAAACTGATAAATAGAAGAGAAAGTAATATATCTGTAGGGTTTTCAAATGACATAATCAGAGTGATTGCAACATGCAGGTTGGATGTGACAGTTTGTTCTGACCAGGAATTCCCATACAAATGGGTACTCTTACAATGTATTTCACTGCAAGAAGTCTATTTTTGGGCATACAGATGAGGGATGGGTCGATAAGGTTACTTAACAATAAAATGTCAAAACACTTGAAAATATTTTCTGTCAAGAATAAAGGAAAAAAATGAATATGAGGACAAAGACAGGTTTCCTTTTTTCCATCCAATATAAATACGTGAAATTATTGCTACAATTCAAAATATTCTTCTCCTTGAGATTGCATGAGCTAAATATGATGACACATTTGTGTTATTATTTTGCAAAATTTTGTCATAATGTATAAAATAAGACCATCAAGAAAAGGATGAATTTAACCTTCTAAGAAGGTAAAATGGCAAAAGTTATTCATGCATATACAGATGGACCTTTGTGTTTGCAGTGGAAAACCTCATGGGTAAAATTTAGCTTGTATATTTTCTGAGTCACTGCAGTAATCATCAGTAAGTACTAAATTCCAGAAACATAGAATCATAGAATGGTTTGGATTGGAAGTGACCTTAAAGATCACCTAGATCCAACTCCCGTGCCATAGGCAGGGGCACCTCCCACTAGATGGGATTGCTCAAAGCCCCAACCAGCCTGGTCTTGAACACCTGCAGGGATGGGGGATCCACAACTTCTCTGGACAGCCTGTTTCAGTGTCTCACTGCCTTCACAGTAAAGGATTTCTTCCTAACATCTAATCTAAATCTGCTCTCTTTAAATTTGAAACCATTACCCCTCATCCTATCACTACACTCCCTGATAAAAGGTCCCTCCCCATCTCTCCTGTAGGCCCCCTTCAGGTACTGGAAGGCTGCTACAAGTCTCTCCAGAGCCTTCTCTTCTCCAGGCTGAACAACCCCAGTTCTCGCAGTCTGTCTTCATAGCAGAGGTGCTCCAACCCTCTGATCATCTTTGTGCCCTTCTTGTGGAGTTGCTCTAACAGGTCCATGTCCTTCTTAGGATGGGGGCCCCAGAGCTGGATGCAGTACTCCAGGTGGGGTCTCACAAGAGCAGAGTAGAAGGGCAGAATAACCTCCCTTGACCTGCTGGCCACACTTCTTTTGATGCAGCCCAGGATGCTGTCAGTCTTCCGGGCTGTGAACGCACATTGCTGGCTCATGTTGAGCTTCTGATCTACCAACACCCTGTAGTCCTCCTCAGGGCTGATCTCAACTCACTCATCAGCCAGATTGTATTTGTGCTTGGGATTGCCCTGACCCACATGCAGGACCTTGCACTTGGCCTACTTGAACACCATGAGGTTTACAGAGACCCACTTCTCAAGCCTCTGAAGGTCTGTTTGGATGGCTTCCCTTCCCTCCAGTGTGTCAACTGCTCCACAGAGCTTGGTGTGCTTGGCAAACTCACTGAGGGTGCACTCAATCCCACCATCCATGTCACCAGCAAAGATATTAAACAGTGCCAGTCCCAGTACTGACCCCTGAGGAAAACCACTCATCAGTGCTCGCAACTTGGTTATCAAGCCATTGACCACAACTGTTTGGGTGCGACCATCCAGCCAACTCCTTATCCATCAAGCAATCCATCCATCAAATCTATGTCTCTCCAATTTAGAGACAAGGATGTTGTGTGGGACAGTGTCTTCCCTTATCCACCAATGCTGTGACACCATTCAACATCACAAATTGGACTGTTAAGACATACTATATAGTGTGTCTATTGTCACAGCATGACAAAGAAACCACTGTGATTCACAATTAGCTTTACTTCGCAAATAGGGAGTAATCATAAAAAAGTATTCACAACAGTATAAGGCTTTCTGATGGGAAAGAATGGACTTGTTTCCTTCTGCTCCATTCAGAGATGACTATTTTTCTGAATAATTTTATTTTTATTTTTAAATTTTACTTATTTTTTAATTTTATTTTTTAATTTTTGCTTTGTAGAACAGTTGTGCTCATCAAAATTATATTTTATGGTTGATATTTTCGTACAGTTTAAAAGGCTGAATTATTTTACAGTGTTCAAGAACCATGCTTTTTTAATGTTCCCAGTAAAACTAAGGCATGTTGGTTTACGGCAGCAATGAGTGCTTATACAGCATGGCAGAGGCCACAAGTCTCTCTACCTTGCAGCACCTTTCCCAAGATACCCCATTATGGACTAGAAAAAACTACCATTTTACTGACCCAAGGCTGGTAATGGGTAATGCACAGAGAAGAATGTCATCTTTTAAAGCATGTATACCTCAGTGGACCATAGCTTTACTTAAAATAAGACAAAAATAGAAACAATTTTCAGTAGCAAAAACATTGGCTTGTTTGTAACTCCGTTGCCAAATAAGTTCAAATCATCATTTACCAATGAGGTTTGCATGATGAAGAGTAGACTCCTCATCAGTTGTTCATGCTGTGTTCTGACAGCATACAATGTGGCATTTCTTGCTATTTGAAAAAGAGACATTACAGTTTGATTCGTACAGGGCGGGATGCAAGATCAGATGGGTTTGGGATTTTCAGAATACAGCAATTGGTCTGTTTTTCATTCCACTGGGAAATGGGTTCAGTGATGCCAAGACTCCAAGGATTGTAAACCTTTTCCAGAGACCATCTTTCACATTCTTGAACCTCAGCCATTCACATGCTTTTGCCCTTGCTTTTCTTAATGTATTTACCCTTAAATGCATTAATTAAAAAGCCAATTTAAAAATAGGCTTTTTAACTAATCTCCTGTAAGCAAATGAGTAATTAGCTCTGTTCAGAAAAAAATTACCTGTGTATCTATTTTCCAACTAAACACTAGGTAAGTTAATTTAGTTTTCACATGTTATTATCTGTCTTCTGCCAAGAGAAGCTGTGAAGCTTCTTCTTATATCTCACCAAATATAACTCTAATTTTGATTTGGAATGTGGGACTTTTAAGCAACCAGTAATGGCCACTGGCCCATTTTAAACGGTCTTTATTATCAAAGCTACAGGAAAAATAAAAAAAAAAGGCAAGTAAGAGTAATTGACATAAACTCAAATCTCTTCTGCTTTTCAGAAACCTTTTAGTTTAGGGATCTTCAGGGTTTTTTTTGTTTCGGAGAAAAATATTTTGAGACAAGTCAGTCCTCCTCTGTAGACCACTAAGTGTTGGCCAGACATTTATTAATAATCTATAAAGTGTTAGCTTATCACGTGATTCTAGCTGTTTTCCTTGTTAGTACATGTGAACCCCAAAACAAATGGGTAGAGGCACCTGATGGAAAAGATTTAGACAGTAAGATTTATAATTTTCAGAAAAGACTAAAGCAACACATGACTTAAACATGCTAAGAATACGCTAAGTATTAGTCTAACGTTGTTTTCTCTGAATTTGTCACAGTGGCACAGGGCTATTGTGGGACTTCATAAAGAAAAGAGATGATGATGCATAAAATAATATGATCTAGAGAGTCATCAAAGTTTGCTTAGAAGTACTGTACAGTCCATATGAAGAGATAACCAAAATTAGAAAGGATAAGTCCGAGCCAAAGTGTCACATTTCTTTCTTCACAGAATTTTTCCTAATTACCATGTGATTCTTGTCTTAAGCACATTCCACTATAAAGCAGAAAGAGTCTAAATTTACCAAGGAGATATTCCAACTTTAATTATAGACCAATGAACCAGGAGGTTGTATGATAAATTAATTCACAACCATGTTAATTCTTCCGTCTTGTATAAAGACTTTGTGACAAATATAATAAATCATATTTAACTGTTGCAGGATGAAATTTTTGGGGCGGCTTAATACCTGTTCAGATTGTGACATAAAACAATGAGGAAATATATTGTCATTCCCATATGCTTTTAAATATATTGGGAATTTCACAAATTTGTTTAATACTTGCAAATTGCCCTACAGCTACTTATCCTACAGTGACATAGCTATATCAAAAGTGGCTGTGGTTTGATATCTGCTTGTGTGATCAATCAATGCTATCCACATGATTATCCTACTAGATCTTGTTCTAGAAAATGATATCTTAACAAAACCAGCATGTATGCACTTGTTTTTCCAAAATATATATAAAAATTATCATGATCACCAGCAAGAAAAAGTCATATTTCATAATGAAGATTACATTAGAAACTTATGTTCCATGGATTTAATTTACATCTATGAAATATTACTTGTTTAGTGCAAAGGAAAAGGTAGGGTACTTCAAATAACAAATTAACAATATAACAGTTTGGTACTCACTCTAAAATATATTTTAAATGCCTTAAGTTATCATTACCCTTTTTATCTCTTGGCGTGCTTTCATCTGACCTTTATCCTTCCAGAAACAAGCACTTAAAGGCGAAGCCCAGTTCTGTTTCTTTTGTAGCAGACCTTAAAGAGATTACTAAAATTAATAATTAGATATAGCCAAAGAGTAAATACTCCTTGAAGTATCTGTATTGTCTGTAGTTTCACTGCCCAATACTGCATTAAAGTAGCATTAAAATATGACCCTAAAGACAGCCAAAGTTTGCCAGACATCTGTAGATAACTCCAGTAACTTCAACAAGATGTTTCTTATCTGCTAAGATAATACAGCAATGAAAAAACCCTGACATTAAGGCAAAAGTACATCATAAGTTACCAGACAAATTATTACACTATTATAATTTTTCTCTTTAATTCAAATTAGCTGAAAAATTTTTACAAGTACAAGCACTGTATCACTGATAAAAAATCTAAGAGTCTTGGTAGTCTGTCATTCACACAGGTTTTCTCTGCCATTGAGTTCATTCACAACTCATGTTTTTATCAATCAGACCCTAAATACTCTAAATATTGCATTAAGTTATAGTTTTTAAGGAGAAACCAGAAATTTCTTAAAACTGGTCTGACATAGTGAGTTAAAGAAACCTGCTAGGAAACTGCTAAGTTCTCTCTTTCACCCTTTTGGGGTGGTTGCCCAATTTTTTCATTGTTTGTTCTTCCCTTTTTCTCATTACAGGTACACCACAGTTCTCCCTGCGTTTGAGAGAACAGGTTTACATGTGGGTATTGGCATGGAGAAATTATTTCATGTCATAATCACAGTGGTAGAAGACACTCCAAAATAAAGATCATCTGAGATGGGATTTTTTTCCTGGATGATTTTTCTGGTAACACTGGTATTGTTTCTCATCTTTCTGAAGAAGCCAATCATCACCTTTTTTCTGGCACATTCATTTCCCACTCATCTGTTCCTCCAGCTCCTGGAATGGTGTCCTTCACTTAATTGTGCAAAGACAGATTTATCACTTACGTTCTCTCAAACCCTCATCTCTCATTCCCCTGCAGTGTCACTGGTCTTCCTAGTTCGTAAAGCTTGAATACCAGAGTAAGAATGTCTTACTGAAAATACAGTGCAGATTACAAGCCCAGGAGATGCGGTGATAGACAGAACAGGGCACAGGAAGTGAAAGCCTCCTCTGGACAGCATTTTGCCGGATGGAAACATGTCCCTCATGACAAACTGTGAGGGAAGAAGTGCCTCAGCCTCCTCACTTCCAATATGCAGGCCATGGTTTCTTTCTGTGCACTCCTGACCACATTACCAGTCTCTGTAAATTCAGACATCAACAAACCTAGGCCACAGGAGAGCACAGATTTACAAGTCTACATCTCATCCCGTAGAAGGAATGGGGGATGTTATCATGTACAAAGATAATAAATGTTGTTTCAGTTAGTATTCACAGGGTGACATTTCTAACTAACAGAGAAGATTGCTTAAGCCCATGAAAGTTGATTAGTAAGTTTTCACCTCTATCCCAATCACACTGCTCACCAGTCAGCCCCTAAAACAACATAGTTTGTAGCCTACTATTCAAAAGCAAGCAAAAATTTGTGAAGTTTACCCTGAAACAAACATCATGCTGTATACACTACAGCAGTCCAGAAGCTCATTGACAGTGTCTCATATGCCCATGTAGCAAGGGAAGAGTAGAGCCTGGAGGACACAAACAATTGTCTTTTGTAAACCTGAGACTGAAGTATGGAACAATAATGTTTTTAATGTCTTTTGCAGATGACATCAAGGTTGGTGGATTGTCGATCTGCTTGAGGGTAGGAAGACTCTGTAGGAGGATCTGGACAGTGCCAAGGCCAATTGCATGACGTTCAACAAGGCCAAGTGCCTGGTCCTGCACTTGGATCACAACAACCCCATGCAGCACTACAGGCCTGGGGAAGAGCGGCTGGAAAGATGCCCAGCAGAAATGGATCTGGGTATGTTGGTCAACAGTCACTGAATATAAGCCAACAGTGCACCCAAGTGGCCATGAATGCAAATAGCATCATGGCTTGTGTCAGTGTGGCCAGCAGGACCAAGTGATCCTTCTCCTGTACTTGGCACTGGTGAGGCCCCACCTCGAATAGTGTGTTCAGTTTTGGGCCCCTCACTGTAAGAAAAACATTGAGGGGCTGGAGTGGGTCCAGAGAAGGGAAATGAAGCTGGTGAGGGGTCTGGAGCACAAGTCTTATGAGGAACAGTGGAGGGAGCTGGGGTTGTTTAGTCCAGAGAAAAGGAGGCTCTGGGGAGACGACATCACCCTACAACTACCTGAAAGGATATTGTAGCAAGGTGGGGGTCAGTCTCTTCTCACAAGTAACAAGTGATAGGACAAGAGGAAATGGCTTCCAATTGTGCCAGGGGAGGTTTGGGATGGATATTAAAAGACATTTCTCCACTGAAAGTGTTGTCAAGCACTGGAACAGGCTGCCCAGGGAAGTGGTTGAGTCACCATCCCTAGAGGTATTTAAAAAGCATGTAGATGTGGCACTTAGGGACACAGTGTAGTAGTGGACTATGTAGTGTTAGGTTAACAGTTAAACTTGAGGACCTTTTCCAACCTAAAGTATTCTATTCTATAATTCTGCATGCTCTCCCACTACTTGTTTCAGTCCTCACCTTGAGTAGCTAGACTTTCATTACACCATTTGGCAACAGAAGTTCAAATTACTTTCCCAATACATCAGTTCCCTGTAACTTGCTGGCTGTTACCCAACCCAGGTGTTGTCTTCTAAGAAGTTCAGAAGTAGTGCTTTTTCTGACTTGAAACCACTGTCTGCCATCAGTTATAACACTCACTTATGACAATCAAATGATTCTCAGATACACTGCATGGAAAACGTCCAGCAAAATGCAAAACGTAATATTCTCCTTGACCCCTTTAGGAGATATTATTATGAAATACAACAAAATACCAGATGAAGGCAGCATTCAGCTAAAGCTACAGAATCACTTACTGGAGTAGGTGCTATCTGTCCTGATCACTATCCAACATTTAAAGAGCCATACAATAGTAGGAAGACTGTGACAAAGCAGTGTCCAATACTCAAGGAGTAATAAGGGAGAAAAGGCTTTTGTCCTGGAGTCCATTTTGGTTTTAGATGCCTAAAAAGACTCAAAACGCACAAGCAGAAGAGTGGCAATCTTTTTCTCACAACAATGGGAAGCAGAGAACATGTCGTACTTTTTCTGATACAAGGAAGCGCTGCCTGGGATCCCCAGAGAAGTCACTTCTGATTTGGAGCTCTTCCTCCTGCAACATCTTGCCATTTTCAAGTCTCATATATCTCATAGTGACTAGAAAACAAAGCAATCCCTCAACAAACAAGAATCTAAGCATCTCTATAATGTAGTACTAACTTGAAAAGACAGGTGGGTTTCGACCAAAACCTCACTTGAGAACACCCACAGGATCTGCAGAAGTTCTGATGCAGATAAATAAGTTACTTAGCTCTACAGGAGAAGAAGCAATCACAAGTATAAATAAAATCAGTAGGAAAGTTGGTGCTGCAACAAAGGATGCATACAAATTTCTGTCTTTTACTAAGTAAAAGAACTACCACCTATATTTACATTTACACTTCAAGGGCTGTGATTAATGTACTGATCCACAAGGAACTCTCAAATTGCAGCCTCATCCTAAGCTACAGTAGCAGGTAATTCACTGCCACTCAAAAGCAAGAGGAACAAATACGAAATAGCATTTTTAAGTAATTTAATGTTTTGTTTAATGTTATTTTTAAAGACATTTTATTTTATTATCTCAGTTGGTATTCACCATCAAGAATTGGGTTTTGATTATTCCATTACTTCTGAACAATCAAAACTGAGGCTCTCCCACTCAACGTAAAAATTATCCGCTATTGAGATCATTACAAAGGGATTTAGCTCAGGAACATCAAAGTCAATAAAAGTTTTGCCAGCAAAGCCATTGGATGCATATATAATTATATGCTAGTAACACTGTATTCACTATTACACAAGGGACTTTTTCAGTAGGGAGAATTTCCTGCTTTGGAAATTGTAAGCCTTAAAATTCAGCACATACCCTGGACCAGTGTTTAGAGACTAAATGCAACTGGAAAATACATTAGAAGACATTTTGTCTTTGGCTATGAAAAACCAGTATCAATGAGATCAAAGACAGCCTAAATAAATGTCTTGCCTCATATGACATTATGTGTACAGGGTGATGTCAAAATGTAGAGCCTTTCAACAGAGCATTTTTTTTACCTATTATACATACTTTCATGGCACACCAACATACCTCAGAAGGACAACTGGTCTATTTTATGGAGCTCTCTTGGTACACTTGAAAGAGTATTGTTCGTTACTATTTTGCAATGGCTCTAGCCCTCAAATGTTTACAGTCAATCCCAGAGACAGCAACATGTGCCTAAGGCACAAGCAAGCTCCTTCAGCATGCCCAAACAAAACAGAATTATTTCTCTCGTAGAGAGAAAGCCATCTTTGGACGACCAGATTGCACAGCATTTCCTAAAGCTCTTTAAAGAGTTTCTAATCTACAGGAGGATGTGATCAACCTCACAGTAAAACAGACTGCAGAGTTCATGGTTGTCTCATACTTTACATCTAGCTCCAGCAGCAGATGTTGTGTCTATTTTCACTAGCAGAAACACCTTTTCTTGGAAGACAAGGAGGGCAGAAGGGAAGCCTTCCTTGGGCTAGACAAACAGGCACAGTAAGTACAGCAAAGCTTTAGCTAATTACAGAGTTTTAAAGTATACAGCTGCTTGTTTACAATAAGAATATGTGTTAAAATCATTAAAAACCAAGTCACTTCGTAGCAGGCCAGCATCTTACTTGCAGTTGTAAAAAGTAAGAAACATAAAACAGAGAAAATGAAACTGATCCATAGCCATCTACAAATAGATTTATTTCTGTCTATAAAATTGTTTTTGAGTTATTTAGATCATTGTCTGAAAGCAAGAAAAAACACAAAAATCTTTAAACCCCCACAGATGAACCCCACTGAAGCCCATGTGGTATAAGAACATTAACTCTACACCTAGAAATGTTAATGCACCTGGGAACTTTCAGGAATCTTTGCACTAGATTTAGCCTTTCCAGGTGCACAGATCTTCTTATGGCCCTTTTTACAGTTTCATTTTCCATTAAGAATAAGAATTTGTACATCTCTGTGAATGTACATAGGGATTTATAAAACACAGGAGAACACAGGCTTCACTCCAAAAACCTAACATTCAACAAAACAAAATTGAGAACAGGACTATAGCACCTACTTTCTCTAATACAGGTGATGGATCCTACTAAATAAATGCATTCACATTGACCTAAAAAAAAAATAATAATAATTAGAAAAAGCAGCTTATCTTACTGTTTTGTTTCCACATCACCCACACAACAACAGAAAAAATCTCCACAACAGACAGCTGACCTGAAGCCATTTTCAGCAGCAAACACAGGAACACCATGCCGGCAGGAGGAAAGCACAGTTTAGCATCTTGTGGGCACACTATCCTTTCTTCCTGTGATAACAGTTTCTAGGGATAAGGATTTGCAGCAAGAAGGTCCTGGTGCACTGGCAATTTTTGGCTTCTGCCTAGAGATGATGTGTTACAGTGACCCCAGGATTTTATGCCTCTAAGGCATGTTTTACATTTTGTAACCCGTTATGGTTATCTCTCAGCTGCAGATTGTGACTTAATAAACTCACAGTTGGAAGATCTAAAGGCAAATGAGTCAATGGAAAAAAAAATGTGACTCATTGCAAGCAGTAAAATGAATGGACAAGGCATATAAAGGCCAAACTCAAGAGAACAATTTTGGGATACAGTTTAGATACTAGTGATAATTTCCCTAGGGACAAGAAGATCTAGGAATTTTACAAAATCATTCAATTGAGTTCTAATTAACTTAACCTCTTTCATTTAGGGGAGGAAGAGCTAATCTCAAACAAATGTAATAGGCTTCTGGATCTTTTCTAAAGCTGCTTCAAAGGTTCGACTGCTGCATTTGAATGCTTGCAAAGCTTTACTTAAATGTCGCTTCAGTGTTTTCAAATTCTTGAATACAAAAGTCTATGTGATTGGAAGGAGTGCCATGATAATTTCTTGCCTTTTACTTGTTTCTTAATCTTTCCTAAAGCCAAGATACAAAGATATATGTTTATTGCTTCCATCCTCCTGGGAGGAGGAAAAAAGGCAAGAGTGTTTGAAAAGGGCTGATATTTGTAGTGTATGCTTACTGATATTTGTCATTCATATTCTGGTAGTATAAAGAAGTACCAATCAGAAGCAGAGGTACTTTTGCTAGATCTTTAGGTTCAAAGTACAAGGGCAGTCGTATAGAGATCAAATCTACTAGATCAGTAGCACTGCTATTCACAAAGTCCATATTCAGCTGCTTTCTCACCCTCTGTTTAACTGCATCTTCCACCTAGAGCTTTTGTCTTGTTTCACTCTGACATCTGCAATACAGCTCATTTTTTAGGCTATGAACTCTCACTATGTATGACATAAAAGGAGTGTAAAAGAGATTGGGCAGCAGTCAGTCACCTATGAGCTGGACATTACAATGCCTACATTTCCCTTGCAAATCTAGCCTATAGATTTGAATTAAGACATTTTGGCTTACTGAATTTAATGCCTATTCAGAGATATTGTAGCTCTTCGTAATTACATTTTTATGTCCCTACCCCCTTTTCCTCTTATTTTCTAACTGATGATTGCTCTTCTGAACTTATAATATCTCTCTCTCTGTATTGAAGGTGTCTGTTGTTTAGTAGTATTTAAAAAAAATAAAATTGAATATTACTTCTTTACTTTCTAGCTGAGAATACCAAAAAAACCCACTATGTCAATGTATAATTTCATCATGAGTCCATATCACGAATACTGTGTGCAGTTCAGACAAAAGGGAACATTTGAACAACAATTTAAAAAAAGCTAACAATGATGAACAATGGCACAGACTTGCTTCTGTACAAGAAGAAAGTAAAAAACTGGTGGAGATAAGCAGAGGCCAGTAAAATAATGAGCTACCATAAAAAAAAAAAGGTGCATTCTCTCTATTCCACATAATACAGAACTCCAAGAGCATTAAATTAAACTACAAAGTGTCAGGTTTTAAAAGTTTTTTTTTAATTGGTTATTAGAGGTATTTTACAACCTACCTACCAGATTTACAGTAAACTGAGGAATTCAGTGCTGCAAAATGTGGATAATAAAGGCATACTAAAAACCACAAGGAATTTGGACAAATCCAGTGGCAAAAAAATAAAATGTATAAATAGAGTCAAAAAGCCCAAAATCATATTGCTTCTAGACCAGAAAGCCTTTCAGCCTCAGACTGCTAGAAAAACATATTGAGGAAGTATCACCACACTTTTCTGTTAACTTTTTCATAAGCACTAGACACTTTCAGGAACACAGCACACAGGCCGCTGAATAACAGCCCATTCCAATATTTGAAACAATACAAGTATCTTGAAAAGTTTAACTCTTCTTGGCTGAAGAAATGGCACTAGAAAAGAAAAATCTCAAGAAGATGGAAGAAAGATGACCTTACACATTGCGTTCTTAGATTCATTCAGCATACCTAGACCGTTTGTTTAGAAAAGGTTAATTAATGCATTTTCAAAACAAGTTGGGCAAGATCATTGGATTCTGAAGGGCTGCTGAAATATTCAAAGAAAATATTTATAGAAGTGAGCATCAGAAAACTGTCAGTGAGATCACAAATTGTTGACGTGAAAATAAAGCAAGGCACATGTTCTCTGGTTCCTATTTAAGTCAGAGGCTTCAGAGCATTGAGCTCAAGTTGGTTTTATTCACATCTTTTCATAAGAATGACAAGCTCCGTACATATACAAATCCGTACTTGTGAAGCATCCTTTCAGAAAAACAGGCACAACACATAGAGATCAGAACAGTTAATTATTTCTGTCACTGTTCTTTTCTGTTTAATGCCTGCTAGATTCCCTGTAGGATTAGTTTCAGTCCTCTGCAAGACTGTATTAATTGTTTTTCTCTGAGCATCTGGAATTCACACTTCTTTGTTGCAACATCTGCAGAAGTTATTAGCCAGTTAAAGGGCTTGATCTATTGAGTGTCACGGCATTCAGCAGCAGCTTAAATGCCAATTAACATCAGAACCTGGTAATGATAGGGTTGTAATAATCCCATGTACTTGTTTCACTACCCAAAATTTCTAGATAAGGAGCCTAAGACCAGGGCAAAAGACAAACTAAATTTCTTACCTGATGTGCACTTTGATGTAACTTGCTGGCTGCAGACAGTTAGTAATTATGCCAGCACATCAGCGGCATGGATGAGGAGGGCAGACCAACCTAAATTGCAAGCCGGCATCATCACACAGACAAGTCCAGAGAAACAAAGCCCAGATCATCTACGCCCTGTAAAATCAATACCCTTTGCCTCTGCCCACAAAAATTCCTGCCTATTCCATGAGGGCAGAGAGAAGAGATAATACACTTCTTATTCTCCCTTATTTTGCATTTCTGTCAAAACACAGGAGTCAGTAATTGCATGATTCGTTAGTGAGCCAGAACTGCCTTGACAGAAAGCAGGTGGATCCACTGCAGTTCTCTCTCTGCCTAATTCCCTTTGTGGGTAATATATTCTCTGCCTCCTATTGATCTGGTCCCAAAAGAAGCTGCAGAGCATTGGGCTGAATTTATATCTTCCTAGATAAATTATAATGGATATTATGCAGTACTAGGGACACCTTGCAGAGATGTGCAAATTACTGTGACTTTTACAGCCTTATTCTTTATAGTTGGATGTCAAGAATAGTAACAATATAGTATAGAAATATAAAAATTATAATTAAAATTTGCAGGTGACGATTTGCCCACAAATGTACCTATGGTGCACATAAAAGTACTATTATGTTATTTGCAGGTGTATTGCTCCACCTACATGTAAGATAAATACTGCTGCAGGCAGCTGAGACACTTAGCTTATTTGTAGTTTGATCCCATCACAATCAGGCAAACTAGTGACCTAGAACAAATTCTGACAGGCAAGACATAACCTCAAGATGTATAGTATATTACATTATTGCTGTCCAAGGCAAAGAAGGAAAAAAGGCTAAGCAATACATTCTTAGATACTGCCAAAATGCTAGCAGGAAAAAGTTCACAAGGACTGAGTTAAGCAAAGAAATCTGCATAGTGTTAGCACTATAGATCTACTCAGAATTTCCTAGAGATCTTCCTTGGAAAATAAAGTTTCTTTTTCCTTTTTAAGCATAAGGATTTCTGAGGGAAAATCAATCTGACATTTAAAATTTAATCCAGTAAGGCATGTGTTTCATTTTAAGTGCAGCTCACCTAGAGGGTACCCTCAACTTAGGAAGTACACACTTAGTTGGATCAAGACCTGCACACCAATACCACAATGCACAGCCTGCAGAAACCCCATGGTAGTTGTCCTCAACAGAAAGCAGAGTTCACCAGTTTTTCCAGATCTCAGAAAGAAAAAGATCAATTAAAGAACTCTCATCTTCAGCAAGGGAAATAAGAGCAGATGGGGCATGACAAAAATCAAAATTAGATAACTAAAGCTACTTAACTGAAAAAGTGAATTAAATAAGCTAGAGAATTACCTAGATGCACTCACTATGACTGGTCTTGCATAAAAATTACAAAGGATTAAGCCTTCAATCTAACCTGAACACTAGCTACTTCACCAGTAGTCATCTAGTCAGATAGTGACCGAGTTTCCAGGAAACAATCAGGTATTAATTATGGCAACATGTACAGACTGATAGATACCATTACCATCTTGTGCTGCACACTGTACAAATGTATGAAGTGAGACAGCTCCACTGTCCACTGTATGAAGTGAGACAGCTACGAAGCTCAATGTGGTCTCCAAAAAGGATTGTGGAAATGACTCAAAATCACATAAAAAACAAAAGGAGAATATTATATTAATGCTAGTTTACCCAGCCACATATCCCATCAGACAACAGTGCTTTTGTTCTGGCTCTTTTCAGATTGAAGTTTTCACTTTCTTGAGGAAAAAAAAAAAAGGAACCAATAACTTGATGTCATTTTTTCGCCCCTCCCCTTCTGTCATCACCCACAAGATAACTCACTCAGTGACAGACAAAGTGACAATGAGCATACAAAATGAAAAAAAAATCTGTGAGGAATACACTGTTTATGAATAGCCCAATTATCCACAGTGCATTGTCACTATTAAAATATTATGGATTCAACAGTAAAATCTGCTCGTGAACAACTACAGAAGAGAAGAACAACGAGAGGCTAAAATTTGTCATCTGCACTTTGCTTTAGTGATCATATGTTGTTTAGTGGTCTTAATGCTTATAGCATTGCCGCAGATGGAGTGATCAGCTTCACTAGTTAGAGTGAAGTAGTGAAATATTTATTAAGGTGAAACAGTGATTTAACAAAATCAGTAGGAAGTGCAATAAAACCAGTAGTAAATGCGATAGTGTTTTACGAGATTCGATGTCAGGGTACACTCTATTATTTACTGCATAGAGGACAGGGTCAGACGAGCTGTCAGGGAGACCCTCCCGTTGAGTCACGAGGTTCAGAAAGGACCTCCTTGCTTTCTAAACTCCTTCTCAGAGAGGAGTCTGGGTGTGGCTGGATCCAATCCTAGTCCCAGACTTGGCCAACGGTTTATGTCTAAAGGATTATATATGCGCAATCAATCCTTTAAATTACTTAGCTAAGATTTCAAAGTTTAGCATGCTATTAGTCACTTACTGAGAATCTGTTGCGGCAAGGAATCTCTCAACCTTGAGGAGTAGAACCTTAAGCAAGCGTCCTCACAAAAGGGGAGATCCTGGCGTGCAGCCCACTGCCATACAGGAGAGCTCAAAGGGCTCTTGGGCTGTCCACTATTTATACAGTAAGATGATTGATCTATAGTCATATTCTCATGGGAACAAAATATCCAGGTCCCCACTCCAGACAGTATTTTGACTATGTTGCCAGCCAGCCCCCAAAGTCCGGGTGCAAGTTATCACAACTGCTGTTGTGATGGCCATGGTGGCCAAGGCCCGAGCAGAAGCCGGGAACAGGGTGTGTGGGGGGGGAAGCAAAACAGGGAGAGTACACCACCACAATCATACTCCAGTATTTCCAGTTTTTACAAAAATAGGAAATTACACAGGCTTGTATGACATGTATTATTTATTGTCTACACCTCAGCCAAAGGTAGAAGTATGATGCCACAGCAGCCTCAGGCATTTTAAATCCTGGAATCAATGGTCCTGCACTCCCATCCTGGCACATCTTCTGACCTCCTCTTATGCACTGGGTCTGTGTGGTAAGCCAGTGCAGGAAGCAAAGCCATGCGAAATATTTATATTTTAGTGATGGCAGAAGCACAGTTTTTTATCCTAGTTACCTCCCAGTTCATCATGCAATGGAACCAGGGTGGGTATTGGCACAGGATGAGGGACCAGAAAGTACAGAGGGCCAGGTGAGAAACATGACGGCCCAGACGTGGACAGGCTTACACTGCTCTGGATTTGCACTCTCAGTTGTACCAGCACAACTGAGAAGGTGAGTGGCACAGGGCAAGTGAGCTGTTGGTTTTGGCCAACAAATCCCCTTGCTGCACTCCTAGACGTGCTATGATTTTCCCAAAGTAACATAGAAAATCTGAGCCAAAGTCAGAACTGACATCCCGGTGTCTAGACAGTAGTTATACCCTTTTTTTTTTTTCCTCAAACAAACAAACAAAAAACCCCAAACAAACAAAACCAAAAATACCCCAAAGCCAAGCCCCAAACAACCCTTACTTTCTTTTGCATGATTCTCTTGCACACTGAAAAGATCAGCGGACTATGGACATGACAGACCCACAAAGAAATGAGTGTTAATGGAGCACAAACACTGCTATCTTGGAAATAGCCCGGAAGAAACATATATGGTTGTAAGACTGAAAATTAGAAAACAAATAGAATGCTTCCAGCAACTGTGATATTACAAACTGAATTCCAAAGGCTGTCCTGTTGAGTTTCCCAAATCTCATCTAATCCACTATCAACTGAAGATGCCTGACATCTTTCTTGAACTTTCTTAGAAGAATTGACTAGACAATGTTTTAGCTCCCTGTTAAAGAAAATTTGTTTACAGGAATATTTATAACACAAGCTGTAGTTTCATTCTCGTTGATGGGATGAGCAGTATCCTGAGTAAGGCTACAATGAAAGCTTTTTTGGCTTCCAGTAACAAAAACAAAGCACAGAATGACCTATTATTCCACCACTCCTTTTGCAGAAAGCAACCTTACCACATCACTTTCTGTGTTGCAATACTGCTTCAGAGTAAGCATGAACATCACTCCTTGCCTGAAGTTCCCACATTTCTGATTGATGTTTCTTAAAAAATAAGTCACATCCCAACATTTGACTGGAGAATCACAGAGCAGATGTACGCTCATTGAGCAGTTGTGTTAGAGTAACACAAAAAGTGGTTCCTAAAGTGATTGTGTTCTGATTGAGTATTCATCTCTGCATGTGTGAAAAAGCTGCTGGATGTAAAGATGCACCTTAAAATTTCATTAATTTGAGTAGAACCAGGTTCACATTAAGAAGAGTCACCCCTCAACACAATTATCCAACATCCCTTACTTTGTTCTGCATAATTCTCTTGCTTAAAAGACTCTAATTTAAATTTTGTGTCACTTAATTGGATATCATGCAACTTTTAACGAAACACCAAATTTTCCTGAATTGGAAAAAAGTGGAACAGCTTACCAAAACAAATTACATTTTAAAAAAAATTCTAAACACACTTTCATAACTCAGTTTATGCATAAGTGCAGCAGACACGTTCACCTTAGTACGATGTTTTATTATTTATGCCCATTTTACGGTGTTCCATGTTAAGAGAATTTCAAATAATCTAAACTGTCACTATATGTTGGATCACTACATGGTGTCAAAAAACAACAGCAGCCAAAAAAAGAAATTATTTTTTTATTTGGTCCCCTAATGAAGAGCAAAAGGCTGTCTTCACAGGAAAAAAATAGATGTGTGAAAAGGATAACGAAGTTAAACTCTCATATAAGCATAATGCACTGAAAGGAAGGTCTGACAATTCTGATAGGTGAGTCATGATAACACTTAGCCCTTGGTGAGAGGCTTATATAACACAATTAAATTCTACCTATCCTAACCACTTGTTCCCATTTTACAAATATTCAGTTTAAAGACACAAGCTAATGATAGAACTCAGTTTAAGGTTATCACTTATCTGGAAAGGATGCAAAATTTTCTTTAGAGGAAAGCTAGGATGTGAGCTGAAATGACCTTCTGTCAGTGGAGGCTGTCTCTATTTCTGGTGTTGAGGTAGTGTTACTCAGCCTTACAAAGGGACAATAGTTCAGAGCTAACAAAACGATAGTTGGGGCATCAAATATATTTTTCACAATAAACACAATTCTTTCTTACATTGCAGGCCCTATGGACTGCTTCAATGGTTTAACCAACAGAAGGAAACAATACCAAAAAATATTGGGAGAAGTTCAATATATACTTTTTGCAGCACCAGAATACAAAACTAAGGCAGTTCTTTACAGTGGGTTCAGTGGGACAACGTGGTTCACGGAACACTTATGCCAAGAACTATTCAAGGGCTACAGCACATCCCAGTCAAATACTGCGGTAGAAGATGAGACCAACTTTTAACTGCGCATTTCAGTTACAGGATAATAGGAGTATAGCTGAAATACTGAAAAACAAATGTTAGTCTCATTCCCGTAACACTGATGCCTGTCTATTTGTTTTGCTCATTTCCACCTTGACTATTGCACTATGTATGAGCAATTAGGAATTAGGAATTCCTGTGTATTAATTAATTTTCAGGAAATACTATGAACAAATTTTCATATTAGAACCATACAGTAAACCTTAGCTTCAATGTTTTATTCCTCACCCTTGCTTAGCACTTTGACTTGTATCTGAGAGAAAGCACCAGTCATGGTCTATTTTACAGACTACAAGAATATTTCCCTAAATTATGAGATTCCGTCATTTCTGCCAGCATAACAAGGGGATAAATTCTTCCCCAGATTGAAAAATGTAGATGCCATTAATTTTACTAGGAGAATCTCAGTAACAGTCTCTTTCCTCATGTTGGGAATATAACTCTGCTAACATTTTTGCTAATTCTGATTCATTTTCTATTCAGTCATATTTGCTTTTCACGTATATTAATTCAAGGATTAAACTCTGCTCCCATAAATGCTTATAGAAGGCAGATCTTTAGTGTATGGGTGAAATAAAATCAAGCAAGGATCTAACTTAACCTGTGAAAAAACTGCACTTATCTACTGAAGCCCAGTCACCAACCTGCATATTCCAACCACAAAAGCAAGCACAGCGCTATACCTTTTCAGCTGGCCAATCATGAAGTACAGGTAGGAAACTGGAATTGCTCCCAGCAAGTAACACAGAATTGTAGAATGGGTTGTGTTAGAAGGGACCTTAAAAGATCACCTAATCCAACCTCCCCTTGAACTGGGAAGGAACATCTTTCACTAGATCAGGTTGCTCAAAGTCCCATCCAACCTAACCTTGAACACTTCTAAGGTTGGGACACCCAGTTCTTTGGATAACCTGCTCCAATGTCTCACCAACCTCATAATAAAAAATTTCCTCATATCCAAACTAAATCTACCCTCTTTCAGTTTCAGAAATTCTTTCTCCGGCTTTCTGGTAAGTTGCCCCCTTTATATATAGAAAGGCTGAAACAAGCTCTCCCCAGAGACTTCTCTTTTCCAGGCTGAACAACCCCAACTCTTGTCAACCATCCTCATAGGAGAGGTGTTCCACCCCTCTTTATGGCCCTCCTCTGGACCCCCTCCAACAGGTCTGTGTTTTCCCTGTACAGGGACCCCAGATCTGCATACAGTACTGTTGGTGGGGTCACACGAGTGCAGAGAGGGACAATCACCTCCCTCAATCTGCTGCCATGCTTCTTTTGATACAGCCCAGGATACGATTAACTTTCTAGGCTGCAAGTGTGCACTGCTAGTTCATATCTAATTTTTCATCTACCAATATCCCCAGGTCTTTCTCTGCAGGACTGCTCTCAACCCATTCACCACCCAACCTCTACTGACGCTAGTGATTGCCTCAGTCCAGGTGCAGTGCCTTGTACCTGGCCTTGCTGAACTTCATGAAGTTGACATTGGCCCACTTCTCCAGCCCACCAAGGTTCTTCTGGATGCTATCCCTTCCCTCTAGCACATCAACTACGCCACTGAGCTTGGTGCCATCTGCAAACTTGCTGAAAAATGTCTTTAAATAGGTGTTAGATCTCTTCTCAGGATGTCTCAACCACTAGTTCCTTAAACAACTGAAAGTTCACTTTTCTAAGGTTTATGGTCTTTTCACCTGGCCCATATACCTCAAGATCATGAATTCCACCATGGCATGAATCACTACAGCTCAGGCTACCACCAGCCTAGCCCCTCCAGTAAGTTCCTCTATGTTGGTGAGCAACAGGTCCAGTAATACATCTCCTCTGGTTGGGCTTTCTATCTTCTGGATTAGGTTGTTGATGTAAGTAATCGTATAATAGAACACACTTGCACAAAGACTTCTACAGCTTTTACACTAAACATGAAGACAGCTTCTGAGAAAAAAAGCTGGCCTGTTTCTTCCTTAAATCAGCTGCTTTAATTATATACTAAGAGCTCCCTACAACTATTCTTATTTCATTAACTAATTTGTAAAGAGACACAGTCTATTTTTGAAGCAGCTGGGTAAAATTAAAATTGTTAAGATCTTACTTTGAGGCCCAAATATAATTAAGATTTCACCTATAGTTCCTACTGCACCAGTCGTGGACAATTAGGAAACACAAGTACACTTGAACATGAGCTTCACCAGCAGCAACTTTTAATGGTTTACAAGGATTATAAAAGCTAACGGGAAAATATTTTTCCTGAGCTGCTGTTACACCTTCAAAATTAAATGCCTTTCAGTTTCACCTATTTCCCAAGTGTTGTTTGTTTGTCACCTACCACTTTGTGATATTCTGAAAGTACCTGCACTACAGAGAATGGAAAATCTTGTCCAGTGAATTAGGGTATTTAAAGCAATGCATTTTCTTTCAAACTGTTGGGAGCTTTGTCAAGTTTGTCAACCTTTTTCAGGTCTCTGAAGAAGTTGCAGTCATTAGATTCCCAGAGTGAGGGAGGGAAAGCCACAGGAGAAGTCATTCCTGATTTTATGGAGCCAAACTGTGCCTATCAGGTTTCAATATTTCTTTTTCTATTTTTTTTTTTAATAACAAAACCCTTAAAACAATGTAGATCTTGAAAGAAATATTCCTGAGATATTTTCAATTGAGTATTAAGATTCTTCAAAACAACTTACATCTTGAAAGGAGCATTCCTGAGGTATTTTGAACTGTGTATTAAAATTCAGAAAATATATCCTTCTCTGCTTCATTTTTACCTTTTCAAATCATTTGCATCCGAAAGACAGAGATGAGATACACGTTGTGTTGAAAGTCTCATCCAGTTTATTATTCCATGAATGAGTCTTATGTTGTTGTTTTTGCTGTTTTAACAACAATGTACAGACATGCACAAATATGCAGCAATTAGAAAAAGCATGAAGAAAACAGAATATATTTTTATTATAGATGGAGAAGAATATTTACATACTATGAAGCAGTGTAGCCTGAAATACAAATCTTTAGGTTCTCATTACTTATTGCTACAACTTTTAACTTCAGAATTACAACATACTTCTTTGCTGTGCTTTCTACTAAAACATAGGTCTGCAGCTAACCTAAAGATAGCACTCCTGAATTATTTTTTTCCCTTAATAATTTATTTAGCACCATATATACTTATGATGTTCTGGCAAACAAACAGGGTCCTCTGCTTAGAAGTATATACCACTCAAGGACCTTGTCTCACGAGCTGCCCCATACTGGGAAATATCAATGTGAACATGAAACTTACTGAGAAGAGCAGACCGACAGCTCCAAAATTTCTCTGTCCAGTAACAAGTAGGTAGCAAGTGATAATCATTAATAGTTACAATAAAGCTCCTACCCCACTGGATCAGATAGTATCTGACAGCATTCCAGACTTTTTTCCCATTTGCAGAAGCTGGGGTCCAGCCCATACACAACAAAGTTCAGTGAACAATTTTTTTAAGAACAGTCATTTGTATCTTAGAATGTTAGTTACAGTGTAACTTTAGAAGCAAAGGGACAGAATATGGTCCTATTTACTTTAAACTATAGTCCCCCAAGACAATGGGCTTTTTAAGGGATAAAATAGCCTATGCTTATTTGAGAGTTACTAAACCCTAGTAATATGGCAAAATAACAGGTATTTCGGTCAAACCTGACTCTCATCTGCTTCTAGCTTCATATTCCTAATCCTCCTTTAGATTACAACAGTTATTTTTAACTTTTTTATTCTCTCTCAAAATCAAAACTGCTTTCACAAAGCAGCTTTCTAAAGCTGGCTTTTTTCTTGATCCACCCTTGTAGCCCAAGATTTTTGCATACAATCATCACTGCTTAGCAGCTATTGTAAGTCAAATGATTTCTTCCCTCAGTTAACCACAGCAATTGCCCATGAAATACACAGGTCTGTTTCTTGCTTCTGTATGGTTCTGAAGCATGCATGGCACCACCAGCAGTTAAAATCAAAACATACAGAAGGAACTAGTGAATAGATATGAGAACCCCACTTACACAGGAAAAAAAAAAAGAAATAGCCAATGAAATTCAGAATATCCTTGACTACATGTGGTATTCAGTCCCTCATTTAATACTTTAATGCTCCTCCTGACTGAAATCCAACCCTCCATCTAAAGAGTGATTTGAAAAAACTTGATCAATGTTAAATGAATTATGCAGTAAGGGTTTTTATAATATTGCGCATACAGTCAAAGTTTTTTTGAAAGAAATATTACATTGATATATAATTAAAGAAGAAAACTACAGTTAAATAGCTGTTAGTCTACTTAGAGTTCTTAGTCAGAGATGTTTTATGACCCTTTCCCTCTGACTGTCCTGAATACAGTCCTAGAAATACAATGATACGCTGAAATGATCTTGTACTTGTCTGAATGAGACAGCAATAGCAGGATTCCTATAGGAAAGTGTTGTGTAACCACCTATGCTTTATGTGCCTGCAGTGACAATTTATTATATGTGAAGACAAATTCTTACACTTTCCACCTTCAAAACATGAAAATAAGCATAATTTTGGTAGCATTTGCATTGATAATTCTTGGAAAGGATCCTCCAGAAGATAACAAGTTCATACCAACACGAGTGCATGCAACAAATTCTCAAGGACAATCAATGCATGATGCACAATGATACCAGCAAGATTTTTTTCTGAACTATCACACAGCAGCTTTTAAGATTCTATCATGCTACTTAAAAGCTAAAATACTGAAAAAGTCTATCTGCCCATATCAACCATGCTGAACTGATGTTGCTGTTCTGCAAACAAGAAATTTTGTGCATCAGAGAAGAAGCCATTTAAAAAGTTGAATAACTTATTTTTACAACTTTTGATATTAGAATTCACATTTCATTAGTGAAAAGCTGCAATACTCGAGGCCCCTCTGTTGAAACATCAGAGGCTGAATTTAACAACAGTCTTACGCTGCCCTCAAGCTGCTAGGCCTAGGAAGTACATTTAGGAAAAACGCTCAGAAATTTTATCTGGTTTTAAGAGACAATTATTTCATTAAAAAGGTAGCATGCTGATTTGTAACAACAGGAGAAAGACATTTCACTGTGGACACTTGGGTGGGACATTTTTCATTTTGCCTACTTACCAAAGTACACATTATTTCAATTATAGAACAAACACTAGAATCAGTATGTCCTTCATTGATTACCAGTACGTTTTTCACTACCACAAGAATCTAACATTTTAATATGCCCTGGTGTGGACAGACAGGACATAAGGAATTTTTAGAAGTGCTCAGGGAGGGCTGAAAGTGATTCACACTGAAACCAGTGTAAGTTTCAAAGGCAAAAATTTGCTAAGAGCATTTGAAAAATACAATAAAATATATATAAAAATTATACTTACTTAACATCTGGACTGGAAGTCAAGTTCAGTAAGACATTTATTTAATCTCTTATCTTTCAGTATCAATTTGTCCTCAGCCCTTTATCTGTCTTGAAATTCTTTCTTTTTGTAACACTATGTAACTATTAGACTTGTGATTGTCCTAGTCTTTCTTATTCTAGTATATTATACATTGCTCTATTTACAATGCATAAATTTTTTATATTTTTTTTTGACTCATTTTGTCACAACATTACCTTTGAAACACATCAGATGCGGTTCACTTCACGAGTTTTAGCAGCTCAAGATTAACAACTAATAATATATTTCCTTGTGGAAGATGATTAAAAGTTGTGGGTTTTTTAAATCTATACTGTGTTTTTCGAAATGCGAACTGCAAGAAAGTTCAGACTGATCACAATGAGTTAGAAAAATGTAGTGCTAGTCAGCAATAACATGCTTTGTTTGGGTCAAGAAAAGATGAAGAATTTTAATAGCTGGCCACAAGCGCCTAGACTAGCAAGGGAACTGCCACAAGTAAGTTCCTTCAGTGCAGTGAAGGAAGTTTTAAAAAGCTGCATCCACTAAATATTGTCATTTTTCCATACCTTAATCCAGGTAAACTATGCGGCCTCCTGAATTAGAAGTTCAAAATACACAAAAGTCCAGGTGACAGAGGAAACAATAATTTTTTCTGCCTGATTACATCACAACTAACCAAACAAATTTTGTAAATCTTTGCAGCATTATTTGCAATGTTGACAAGTATATTTACATCATGTGTACACCCTTGTTCCCACGTTTTCCTAACCATAAGCTTTCCTAAAAACAAGATATTTTTCTATATACAAGAAGAAATGAGAGGACTAAGGTTCAAAATGAAATTTGGGGGTTGGAGTTTCAGGCTCCAATACAAATAAAACAGCTTTTTGTGTGGCTGTAACCACTCCCAGACAGCTTATCATTAATATAACATCAAATAAATATGCTTTGTATCTTTTCACAGTCAACTTAAGTATATGTAATGACTCTTCATCATACATATTTTACAGAAATTTATTATAAAAGTATTGTGAAACAGAACTATATAAGAATCTTTTAACCACATGTAGCCATTCAGTCATCATTTTTTCCAATAAAAATTTACCATTTTTATTAGTCATAATATTGAAATCTATGCAGCTATTCAAAACAACAGAGGCTGAAAAACCCCAAGAATACCACACAGAACAGCTTAAAACTCAAACAGTGACCAAAAGTTCAACACTGACTACAACTCAAAAACTGACCAAAATCTTTTTTTTCAAGATCTTCTTGTCAGCCAGAAATTTTGACCTGACTTGGTAGCAGAAATGCTGACATTCTCTTTGACCAAGGCAATCCACCAAGCAGCACTACTGGCCTATTTCTATGCAAATACTGGCCTGCTGGCCAACTGGCCCATTGCCCATGAAGGCAAACAAGAACTCATATGCATTACATTGTGCTTTACTTTTTAAGCCAAGTAACAACGTACGTGTACATTTTACACATACATTTTTAACCAAGCAAGCATCTGAGAAGGGCACCACTCATGCAACTCTCAAAATCTTTTATAAAATTAAATTTTAGGTAGACTATAAATTGCACCATTTTTGGTTTGGGTTTTGTTTTTTCAGTCACCATCACTAATTATCTGAGCCTATCAACATTATCAGTGTCAGCATAGTTTCACATACCAAGGTCTACTGAGAAAATGAGAAGGGCTTATTTCCAGGTAACAAGGTTGAAAATGGCACTATTATCTGAGTTCACATGGGGATTAAAAATGGCTGACTGACACCCCAAAATGGTTGCAGTCCATCAGGAGATGGAAAGGGGACATTATCCACATTTCCCTTACCATTTATGTCCTGTAAAGCAAAAAACAATCATACCTTTTTCAAGACAGAGAATTCCATCTGTTCATAACTACTCTGATTCCCTTTCGTTCCATTTCTTTTCCTTTGCTGTTTGAAAGAAATGTGTTCGACATTCTGATTAATAGTTTCCAGCCACTGATTTCTAATTAATTGTGGCTAACGTGAGCAGCCTAATATGACATTTCTCCTGCTCTGAAAATAAAAGAAGTAAATTATGTCATAAATTCTGTACAAATATATAGTATCTTATAAATGCAAATTTATACTTTCAAAATTATAAGATTTCAAACACAATTGACTCTTCTCTCTCACGTGCTTTTTATTTCAGTCCTGCAATTTTGTGGGTTTTTTTGCCTTCTGGCTTTCTTGTTGTTTCCATCACTTTATTTTTAATCTTCTTTGAAGATGTTTATGCTGCTGTCAGTGGAATGACAGAACAACATATGAAGGGACCTTTGGAGACTGTCTAGTCCACTTTCCTGCTCAGACAAGAGTCAACTACGCATCATACAGGGCCTTGTCTAGTCAAGATTTGAGCATCTCCAAGGATGAAGATGTGTCGAGGGTGGAGGATGCCACAGCCTCTCTGAACAACCTGCTCCAGCATTTTACCTTTCTCACTGTGAAGAATTTTTTCCTAATACCTATTCAGAATTTCTCCTGCTGCAACATCAGCTCATTGCTTTTCACCTTTACCTCTGCACCTCCAGGAGACTGTCTTCTCTATGACCATCCATTAGATCTCAGTGGCCCACCAGTAGACTCTCTCCAGTATAGACTGCATCTTCCTTGTACTGGTGAACCCAAAACTGCATGCAGCGCTCCAGATGCCATCCCACCAGTGCTGAATTGAGGCGATTAATGAATTCCCTCAATTAAGCTGCTGCTAATGCTGCCCGGCGTGTGCTTGGCCTTCATTGCTGCAAAGGCACACCGCTGATTTTTGTTCACCACAATTCCCAGATCCTGCTCTGCAAAGCAGCTTCCTAGCCAGTCAGTCCCCAGTGTACCTATTGCAAGAGGCTGGTCCCTTCTAAGTGCAAGTCTCTGCACCTGATTCCATTGAACTTCAGAAGGTCCCCATCAGTTTCTCCAAGCTGTTGAAGTGCCTCTGAACATCAGCCCTGACCTCCAGTTTGTCAGTCATTCCCCTCCCCAATTTGGTTTCTTCTGTGAACTGCTTAACGGCGTGCTCCACCCCGTTATCTACGTGACTGATGAAGACATTAAGCGTTAGCATCGTAAACCCCTGAGAAATGTCATGCCTAATCAGCCACAATCTGAACTCCCACTCTTTAAGCCCAGTTTTCAACTGAGCCAGACAGTTTTTCCTGGTAATCTGCCAATTCAGTGTACGTTCCTCCATTTCAGATACAAAGAGGCTGTAGCAAAAGTTTTGCTCTCTCCACACCCATGCTGGTAATTTTATAAGGCAATCAGGTTGATCAGGTGCAACCTGCCCAGGCAAAACTGTACTTGCTGTTGCTGATCAGCTTCTCCTGATGTGCCTGGAAATGCCTTCCCGGAAGACTGGCTCCGTAACCTTCATGGGGATTTCGATTAGGATGCCTGGCTCTAAGTTCCCCAAATACACCTTCTCTTCCTTCAGGATAGCTGTGAGTCTTGCCTTCCTTCCAGTCATAACGTACCTCACCCAGTCATCATGCTTTTTTGAATATCACTGAGTGAGGCTTCACAATGACATTGACGAGTTCCCTCAGCAGTATTGGATGTATCCCACTCAGTCCCATGAACTCATGTGTATATCTAGATTGCTTAAGAAGTCCCTAACTCAGTCTTCCTTTACCATGGCCCAAACTTGGCCTCTAGGCACACCTAGACCTGACAGAATCTTGCCTTTAAAGAAAGAGCAAAAAAAGCTGTTGAGTAACTCATTTTTTTCTACTTTCTTTGTCACCAAGCCCACCACCCCATTCTTCAGCAGGTCTACATGTTCTTTAGTTCATTTTTGCTGCTTAGGCAGCTGTAGCAGCCCTTGTTGCCTTTCTCATCCACCACAAATTTCAATTCCAACTGAGCTTGACTCTTCTACTCCATCTGAGCAATGTTTATGTCTTTCATGTAGCCCATCCTCACTTCCATCTATGTGCAAGTGCCTTCTGCACTTGATTTCAGTCAGAGATCCTCATTCAGCCATGTGGATCTCCTGCCACATTTCCTCAGTCTGCAAGCTTCAAAACATGCAGTTCCTATAACTGAAGGACAATCAAAAAGCTGTCACTCTTTACTCTTCACAACTGTCTCCCATGGGATCTTATCTACAAGCTCACTTAACAAACTGAAGTCCATTATTCTGGAGATGAAGGTCATTGTTCTGCTACACACTTTCTCTTTTCCTGCAATAGTATATGGGATGAATTCAGAAAATCACTTTCTTAACATACTGATGTAGAAGTGCTACTACTAATCATAAATACAGTCCAAACCAAAACCTCTTACAAAGGTAAATGTAACCATGTAAAGGTCTTAAACAGTTTCATAAACATAATTTTTTATTTCTCTGCAATAGACAGCATATTATTGTAATTTTGCAGGCAGTTTCCATAATGCCATGGCCTCTCATTCAACTCTGAAGATAATGATACTAAAGATGACATGGATACTTAACTCATCCACGTCCAAAATACCCAGACAGAATAACACCCTTCCTCTGCAAGTGCTTAAATCTGCAAGAAACCTATTTGTTTTACCCAGCTATCCCCAGAAACTCCATGTTTACCCGTATTTTTTCAACGAGGGAGAGTGTGGTAAGCCTGCTTACAGCATACCCTATACACACACATAGGCAGACAGATATCACACACACCCCCACCCCCAAACAAGACCAGGACACTTATAAAACAAGAACTTTTTCTTTTCTCTTTTTTTTTTTTTTTTAATTTTCATTAAGATAAGCTGTCTGAAGGAAAATTCTAATTATTACAAAACACAGAATCATAGAAGGTTAGAGTTGGAAGGGACCAACCTGGTCTTGAACACTTCTAGGGATGAGGCATCCACAACTTCCCTGGGCAACCTGTTCCAGTGTCTCACCACCTTCACAGTAAAGAACTTCTTTCTACTATCTAATCTATATCTCCCTTCTTTCCATTTAAAACCATTACCCCTTGTCCTATCACTACACTCCCTGACAAAGAGTCCCTCTCCATCTCTCCTGTAGGCCCCCTTCAGGCACTGGTAGGCTGCTATAAGGTCTCCCTGGAGCCTTCTCTTCTCCAGGCTGAACAACCCCAGCTCTCCCATCCCGTCTTCATAGCAGAGGTGCTCCGACCCTACGATCATCTTCATGGCTCTCCGCTGGACCTGTTCCAATAGGTCCATGTTTTTCCTGTCTGGAGGACTCCAAAGCTGGACACAGTGCTTCAGGTGAGGTCTCGCCAGAGCAGAGTAGAGGGGCAGAATCACTTACCTTGACCTGCTGGCCATGCTTCCTTTGATGCAGCCCAGGATGTTGTTGGCTTTTTGGGCTGCCAGTGCGCATTGCCAGGTCAGGTAGAGTTTCTTGTCCATGAGAACTCCCAAGTCCTTCTCCTCAGGGTTGTTCTCCAGCTATTCTCTGCCCAACCTGTATTTGTGCCTAGGATTGCCTCAACCCACATGCAGGACCTTGCACTTGGCTTGGTTGAACTTCACAAGGTTTGCATGGGGCCACCTCTCAAGCTTGTCCAGGTCCCTCCAGATGGTTTCCCTTCCCTCCAGCGTGTCGACCGTGCCACATATCTTAGTGTTGTCGGCAAACTTGCTGAGGGTGCACTCTATCCCACTGTCCATGTCACCGACAAAGATGTTAAACAGCACTGGTCCCAGTAGTGACCCCTGAGGCATATCACTCATCACTGGCCTCCACTTGAACATTGAGTCGTTGACCACAACCCTTTGAGTGCAACCATCCATCCAGTTCCTTATCCACCGAGCAATCCATCCATCAAATTCATGACTTTCCAATCTTGAGACCAGGATGTCACATGGGACAGTGTTGAATGCTCTGCATAAATCCAGGTAGATGATGTCTGTTGCTCTGCCCTTGTCCACCAAGTCTGTGGCAGTATCATAAAAGGTCACCAAATTTGTCAGGCATGATTTGCCCTTGGTGAAGCCATGTTGGCTGTCACCAATCACCTCCTTATTTTCTGTGTGCCTTAGAAGAGATTCCAGGAAGATCTGCTCCATGATCTTGCCATATATCTACCCTTGCATCCTGTATTTTGCATTTAAAGTACTCAGGATATCATATCCCATATACATTTAGTATGGGACAGAGGACTTGAGTTTAAAGTACAGTAATACAATTCCACCTTGTTGCCAGTTTCCTCTGCAGAATGGTCATAGCAGCCTGACCCTCATCCTGGTGTTCAACATCTCTTCTGGGACCAGGATGGACCAGGATAACAGTGTTTTCCACAATTCTCAAAGATAAGCTTCATTAGATACAATTAAGCGTCCTAACCACTGGACTACAGTCATGATGCATCTTGTTTGTCCACAAAGCTGAAATTACATTCTGTTTGCGCAGAAGTAACATAGGAAAACCCTAGGCTACCTTACAACTTAATGGTAAACTGGGTCTCCATGGAGACCGGGATGCAATCCAGAGAAGTGCCTCAGAGTGAAAACTGAACTGTACCACGCCTCTCACTTACTTCACACCTCTTGATTGAAAACTTGAGCATTTCTATGTCACGGATGGAAAAGCAAATGCATGTTGTTTGCTCTTTTGTGAATAAAACCAGAAGCAATTTTGTGGACACTGCTGAGCTGTTAAATGACAAAAAAGCCATTAAGAATATTAAGAATTAGGTTTTTCTAATTACACAAAAAGGTGGTGACAAGCCGATTCATTCCATCAAGCAAAAACTGAGATCCAGATGCAATTTATGGGGTAAAATTTCTGGACAAAATTTCAATCAAGTTAAATCTTTTTGCAGAAATTATTGTAAATAAAAAAGAACGAACACTACCAATAAGAAGAAGTGACATCTGCAATGTAGCCATTGAAGGCGTTCCAGTCAAGAGGCTACAGGAAGGAAGAGCTGTGTAAGTATAGCGATGTTAGGTTTGTCACCATAGCTTACTGGAACCTCCCCTCTGTGCAAGAGTACAGAAATAAAAGCTCAGCCTCCCTTGGCTTGCACTGTGCTATTTGACAGAGACAGACCTCTAGCACAAAGCCAAATCAGAGAGAAGTTACCACTTCTGGAGCTATGCAACTTCATTTCCAGATTTCTACACAGTGCACTGAGCAAGTGGCCCAGAGAGAACAACACTGGGAGTGCACAAGTTCCCAGTGCCACATAAGAAAGCACAAGGGCACTTTCATGAGAATAGCCCCCTCCCTGCCATAACACAACATAAACAGGCATGGATTTTCACTCCAGCATAACCCCATTCAGTCACCACTCTGTTTCTTTTTTTGGTCACCTCTCCCTTTCCTTTTCCCCACGACATCTCCTTCCTGAAATGAAGCTTCTGGAATTGTTATTCCACCCACACCACACACACCATAGTCTAGATCTAGCTATAACCATAAAACAGAGGCATGGGGATAAATAGAATTATCTCAACTCTGCAAGGGTGAATGACCTTGTAAGAGACTAACACTGTGGCTCCAACAAGCCGCTAGTTGCCATGGTCTCAAACATTGATCATGCGCCTGTGCTTACGTAAAACAGCATTTAATGACTGGCTACTCTTGGAGAAGAAAAAAAAAGCACCTGCAGCAGAGATGTTCATTTTGTCATACATGTCATTCATGTACGAATGAATTGACAGAAGTGTTCCTGTTTTGCAAGAGGATACAACTGCAAGGCCCCTGAGAGCTTTAAACAAAACATTAGCCATATATTGATTACTGGTTTTTAACTGCTTAAAAATGCAATAAATATGTGATTGGTAAGCTTTCTGTACCAGTAATTTTCTGTGCCAAGCTCTTTTTCAGAGGCTTAGTGTTTAATATCTATTTGTTGTCTCTGTTTTGAAGCAATATAAGTGGTATTATCTGCAAGATGAGACATAAATTCCACTAAAACTTGCACTAATAATCTAGTTTTCCTGAATTTATAAGCCATACCTAGCTTCTTCAAAATTTCCCCTATTGCTTCCCAACACTCTCTACTCCATTCCTACTTCTGAAAAGCAGGAACACCTCCCAGATCCCTCAGGGAGTTTACAGAGACCTAAGAATAGATGTTGCCTAGCTCATTCATTCTGCAAAGTCGACACAAACACTAAAGCAATTCAATTTCAGATCAGCTGCTGCCTACTTCAGGTAAATAATTTCCACCTTCTGCCCAAGACAATTATATAAAGGTGAAGTCCTTGGGTTGCTTACAGGCTTTTGTCACCTAATTACATTCGATTACTTGGAGAAATACAAGAGACCAAGACACCTTCCAGTGGGTGTCTCAGGTCTGTCAGTAATGTAAAGTTGAAGGGCTATGCAGGATAACCCTGCTTTCCCATGTCCATGTCCCTGTTTTTTTAATATCTAAGATGAAGATTGCTGTCTCCCTGTGATACAGTTAACATATCTTACTTTGTAACTCACCTCAGAAATTGTAAGACAGAGCAGCTGTACCAGAGATTATTATCTACCACAGATATAACAGACTGCAACTCAAGCAGAAGAAAACTGATGGCAAGGAGGCTGAAGTCCACCTTTCAGCAACAAACCGACGTGTGCTTTTAAGAGCCAGAAGAGGGCAAACTAATACCCAGTTCTCCCATTTCCTAAATCTTCAGTGAATTCTTCACAGTCACAAATTAGAGAGAAGAAACTTTTCCTTCAATTATATTTTTCCATGAGTCCAGTTTCTTTGTTTCACCACATATGGTTTACCATTGTCTGAGAGGTGTCTTAAGCTCAGTACTACTCTTCTCACCATTTGAGCATCCATATTTGGATTTCTAGGTACTGCAGAACACACTCATCTTAAACTGATGCACAACCAAACTGGCTAGCAAGCTTGCCTCATGGCTACCCTTGCCACAATTCCATGCTTCTGCCCTCACCTGGAAGTCATCTTACCTTCCTGAAACACGTACACCTGTAAGTCAGATTCCAAGTAAAACAACAAAAGCTTTGCTACGTTACTTTCATACAGGGTTCACCAGTCATGCTTTAATTCACAAATGTCAACGCTGGTATAAAGCATACACATAGAAGAGAGATTAGAAAACTCAAAGTAGTACAGACACCGCACGCCCTTTCCCACATCTGGGTGCCAATGGTTAATCTCATTATTAAGTGCCTTTCATGAACTTATTCTTATAGCAATTTTCTGAGCCATAAATCTTTACTGTAGCCCCGCTGTATCTGCTAGTGATACCTCATTCTTGCGATACACATTCAGCTGTCTGCTCAGGGATGCTGTACCTCTGGTGGTTGGGTGGGTTTCTTCTTCTCTTCTGTGCAGGACATCCAGGAGAACAGCTGTCAGGGTGCCACTTCAGGGCCACCTTTTTAATCCCAACTGAACCATAGACCAGCCACCTTCAGGAGTTCTAGCTGATTTTCCAGTTGAAGTCATGTCTCAGGGTAAAAGCTCTGAAGGCTCAGGACCTTCAGAAGTATTTAAAGAACACTTTCAAGTTGAATGCATTCAAATGCCTTTACCAAACTTGCAAGTTTTTATCTGGATAGAAATCACAGCTCACAGCGTTTACCTGTCCACCTTCTACACTCTCACATTCCTTTCTCTAAGACCTTTGGTATTAAAATTGTACTGTGAAGTACACAAATACTCCAGTTTTACTTAAAAAGCCTAAAGGCCTAAAGGCTTCCAAGTATCTTCCGTCATAAAAACTGGCTAGCTGAAACTTCTCACTTAATAGAAGTAACAACTGCTTTATATTTGCAATGGCAGACACATCTGTAATAAAGAAAACCCATTGTCCTGGAGCTTCAATGACAGTGTTGAATGAACATAGAGAAACTATGTTGTTGCAGCAACATAGAGAAATTACTAATCACTGAAGGACAAAGTCACAGAATCACAGGGGTTTGAAGGACCTCTGAAGATCTAGTCCAATCCCCTGCCAGAGCAGGTCCACCTAGAGCAGGTTGCACAGGACGGCATCCAAGTAGGTTTTGAATCTCTCCAAAGATTCCACCACCTCTCCGGGCAGCTTGTTCAAGTGCTCCACCACCCTCAAGGTAAAGAAGTTCTTCATGTTTAGATGGAACTTCCTATGTTCAAGTTTGTGCCTGTTACCTCTTGTCCTGCCACTGGGCACCACTGAAAAAAGACCGTCGCCATTCTCCTGACGCTGACCCTTTAAGTATTTATAGGTGTTGACCAGATCCCCCCTCAGTCTTCTCTTCTCCAGACTAAAAAGACCCAAGTCCCTCAGCCTTTCCTCAAGAGATACGTTCTAGTCCCTTAATCATCTTTGTAGCTCTATGCTGTACCCTCTCCAGCAGTTGCCTGTTCTTCTGGAACTGTGGAGCCCAGAACTGGATACAGCGTTCCAGATGCAGCCTCACCAGGGCAGAGTAGAGGAGGAGGATGACCTCCCTTGACCTGCTGGTCACATGCTTCCTGATGCACCCCAGGATGCCATTGGCCTTCTTGGCCACAAGGGCACATTGCTGGCTCATTGTCATCCTGTTGTCCACCAAGACTCCCAGGCCTTTTTCCACAGAGCTGCTCTCCAGCAGGTCAGCCCCCAACTTGTACTGGTGCATGGGGTTATTCCTCCCCAGATGCAGCACCCTACACTTGCCTTTGTTGAACTTCATAAGGTTCCTCTCTGTCCAACTCTCCAGCCTGTCCAGGTCTCGCTGCATGGCAGCACAACCTTGTAGTGTGCACCCCTCCCAGTTTCGTATTGTCAGCCAACTTGCTTAGAGTACATTCCATCCCTTCATCCAGGTCATTGATGAATATATTGAACAGGACCAGACCCAGGACTGACCCCTGGGGAACACCACTTGTTATGGACCTCCAATTAGATTCTGTGCCACAAATCACGGCCCTTTGAGCTCTGTCATTCAGCCAGTTTTCAACCCACATCACTGTCCATTCATCTCACCCATACATCCTAAGCTTACTTGTGAGGATGCTGTGGGAGACAGTGTCGAAAGCCTTGCTGAAGTCAAGGTAGACAATATCCACTGCCCTCCCCTCATCTATCCATACAGTCATGCCATCATAGAAGGCTATCAGGTTAGTCAGACATGATTTCCTCTTGGTGAATCCAAGCTGACTGCTTCTGATACTACTTTCTTGTCTTCCACATGCTTTGAGAGGACTCCCAGAACAAGCTGTTCCACCATCTTTCCAGGGACGGAGGTGAGGCTGACTGGCCTGTAGTTTCCTGGGTCTTCCTTCTTGCCCTTTTTGAAGACTGGAGTGTCACTGGCTTTTCTCCAGTCCCCAAGCACCACACCTGTTCTCCACAACCTTTCAAATATGACAGAGAATGGCCCAGTGATGACTTCTGCCAGCTGCCTCAGCACCTGCAGGTGCATCCCATCAGGACTCGTGGACTTGTGGATATCCAGTTTACTTAACTAAGTCCACCCAATAAAATCAGGAATTTAAAACGTATACATACTACATCATGCTGCCGATGTGCTAAGATGAAATGCCTCGAGCATCTTGTAAGGCCCCACAGAAACAGATCAGTATTGTCGTTTCAAGTCCTCAATTCCATCAAAGTCATGACATAGAAGTGAATATCAGCATGCTATGGAACTATCACAGATGCCATTATGACTATTGTTTTAGCCCTTCTTCTCAGAAAGATGGGACCTTATAAAGCAGCCATTGACATCATGGTTCCAACAGGAGCTTAAGTTTCCCACAAATTGCAGTGTACTGACATAGCCCTTACACGGCATGTTTGGAATTTCACATACAATGCCTTTTAAAAAAGTTCTGGCAACAGCTTACGCTGGCTTTATGAATACTTGCATACCACATTCAAAAAATTTAGAAGTTTTCTTCCCAAAAGACATGACATTGATAAGCAGTTCCACATTCAGTTTTCAAATGCCTCGGCAAATCACTACCTACAGACGGTTGTTAACAGCAGACTGAAACATGCTCCGTACTTAACACTCTGGAGACCACCATTTTAACTTGCAGAATTGTATCCATCAGTAAGGCACACCAGACAGAGACGATTCTGACATGCTAAATCTTTATTGTGTGAATGTAATTCAGAGCATTTATTACCCTTTATAGAGACACATTCAAAAATAACCCCAACATTAACAGTGGCTACATTGATGAGGAGCATGTTAAATCTATTTGACGGTGATTTGTATGCATGCAGTTAACTCTTGTGGTGGAAAAAATCTTAGCCAGGAGGCCAGCCCAACTGACGACCGCCCAGAACATGGAGATGTACATGATAGACAGACTGCCCACCCTCAGGCCCTTCATTCACAACCATCCGGAATCCATTGGTCAGGCCCAGGTTAGCAGCACACTTCTTGCCAACAATCATTAAATGTCCAAGAAGCTGGAGGAGAAAAAAAGAAAAACAAAACCAAAAACAAACAAACAGAAAATACACAAAAAGGGGAGAGGGCAGGAAGGGAAGGAATGAGAGCAGAGAACCATTCACATAAGCTAGTCAGCTAATTCTTAGAAATTCAGCCACTGCTCTTCAAATTGTTGTCTGCTTGCAATTGACACTTTCCAATAAAAGCTATAAAGACTGACTATGCATAATATAGGGGGGGGGAAAGGAGCTATAGATTTTTTTCCAGTTAGACAGTAACAGACTACAAAAGCGTCATAGAAGCTAAATTTATCTCATGGTTAAAGACGCTGTTACTTCTTCAGGCGTCTTCTGGTGGAAAAGAAACTTTATTTTATCATGTAAAGGTTTAAAAAAAAAATCTTTGAACTTATCTTTACAGTTACAAATGAAATATTCAGTACTTCTCAGTTAACTTTGACCTGCAAAAAACCCCAAGCCCTTATTAGAGTAAGTACTACTGTCTGTAAACCATGAAAACAGACATTAAGATTGTACTCCAAAATAACAATGCATTTTGCATTGCAAAAACATACCCAGAGATACATTTTGCTTTATATCACTACTTTTACTGGAAAATCTCAACTCCATTCCAATTCTAAGCTAGAAGAAAAGGATTATAGCATCGGAAAACTACTCCACCACCTTGAAATGTCAAGAGGAAAAGGAGGAGAGTCTAGTAAATTATGAAGTAATTAGATGTACAGTTTGGCATACAGAAAGTTTCTAGAGTACTTACAGATTCATCAGAATCTTCTGCTTCAGATAACCTGACAATGGGCTTCTTAGGAATCACTAGGAAATGTGTTGGAGCTTGGGGTGAAATATCATGGAACGCAAGGCACTGGAGGAAGAGCAAACAGTTAAACAGTTGTCTTTCTCTGAAGCAAATTATGCTTTAAGTAACTCAATATGCCCCATCTATTTGAGCAGATTATCAGATACTGCAAACATTAGGAGAGATGTTGATTTTTCTTAAATGATACATTATCCAAAGTCCTCTAATTTCTATGCACAAGACATACACCTACCAAGATCTGCTGGTATATAAAAATCATTATTCTGTGTTAAGCATTATTTGCAAGCTATAGTCTTTTCTGCAAGTTAATATGCAATTAGGTTCAGGATTTATAATTTCAACATATGCCTAACAACTAACAGAGCTGATGGCGTGCATACCTATAAAAAGTACACTTATGCTTACTTTGCTTTTTAATACCCTTTTTAATAAAACAAATGTTAAATAGTTGCTAATCATCTTCCAGTTATGTCTGAATATTGCCTTCTTCAAAGATAATAAGGCAATTTCAAAGAACCTGAAATTACGTGATTGAGGTCATATTACATTTCTGTTCTCAATAACACCAAGTATTTCAGAAAAATAATATTTCAAAGTAATGTATTAAGGCTGCCTCTACTTCAGACATTCTCAAATTGAGGGAAATACATCACTTTTGAAACACGAACAATGATCTGTAGTAAGTAGTTGACTCCCAGATAATTTTATGTAAGTGCCAAAATTACTATCAATCAGAAACTGCATAGAGCACCTAACTACACCGGCACCTAGTTCTCAACTTAGGAGCTTCCAATCAGTAAGAGAAATAAAAGAGAACACAAAGAAAAAGACAACAAAGCTATGCCACTTTGGGCGAATGGACAACCACAGACCCAGGACTTGCTACTGCAACCACCACAATCTGCAGATGCTCACACTGAGTGCGCACTCTGCCACTGCTAACCAAAGGGCATCTCTGACTTATCCATCACATCTAATGGCAAAACGTCTCGTAGTTAATGGTTGAGTTACGCCAGAGTCCATACCTATAAATAAATATCTTACAATACCAAGAGGAACTGTGGTCTTTGCCAAGAGTAAAGGTGGTGAAAAGTTCAAACTTTACTTATATTAACAATGCCTTATCTTGTATACCTCCAATCCGACCTATTTTAAGCTATCTTTAAGAAGATAATGCCCAGTTTTAAATCTCTGATGAACTGCTTGTTTCTCCCAAACAGAGACAGGTAATAAGCAAAAAATGGATGAATAAAACTAATTTGCATCTTAAATAAATAAATCTTAGTTGAGTTGATAATTTTGGAAGCAGGTCCACCTAGCCGCAGAATGCAAATGACCAAACTGAGCCAAAGACCTTCACAGAGTCAATGAAACTCTAAAAGCAGTTCTACATTTCTGCATAAAGATAAAAAAAACAACTGAGACACTGCAGGTAACCGACCTTCCAAAAAATATTTTGCGCTAATGGCAGAGCAGGCTATATTCTCAAGTCCTCATCGAAGTCAATGGCCTGGTTCTCGATCAAGCATAGTGCTTACTTTATGCTGATGCAGCCATTACAGCTGAGCAAAAATCTCATGCAGCTTTGACCCAGGGGAAGGATGCACACCCTCACATGAACACAGAATGCTAATATAAGCATGATTTTCAGAAAGTAGTGAAAATTTCCAATTTCCATTCTTGAGAGTACATGGCAGCTGCAAGATTTCCGTATCTATCAAGCACTGTTCCAAAACTATGCATAATTTTTAAGCAAATAAATCACACAAAAAGCATCTTTAGTAAGCCTGTATTCTACACTGCTGATA
>JAHREE010000605.1:772308-812649 GCA_033628505.1 Tringa tobata | reverse complement strand
ATGTTTCCCCCCGCATCCAGTAAGGGATGGACATTCTCCCTGACTCTCTTTTTGTTGACATATTTATAGAAACTTTTTTTGTTGTCCCTTATATTAATCGCCAGGTTGAGTTCCAGCTGGGCTTTTGCCTTCCTAATTTTTTCTCTGTATGACCTAACAAGATCTCTGTACACCTCCTGAGTAGTGTCCGTGTGTATCACAGAACCCCGCGGACCCACGATCGCGCCACCCGCACACCCGCCGGCCGGGACGCCCTTTCGGCCGCGGCAGGGCTGGCAACCGGAAGCGGGCGGGAAGGGCCCGGCGGGAGGCGGCGAGCTGGCGGAGGAGCAGAGGCCGCCCGGAACAGCGGCGGCGGGGAGCGGTGCTCGGCCGGGCAGCACCGGCGCCGGGCAGGGCGCAGAGTGTCGTTAGCGTCATTTCCGCTTCCGCAACGTCCCCACTCCCCCGACCGGAAAAGGAAGGTGGTCGCCATGGCGAGCCGCGGGCAGGTGAGGGTGCAGCGCATGCGCGACCGGGAAGTGGCGGGGAGAGGGCGCCAGCGGTCGCCGCTCGCACCCTAGGACGGTTCTCGGCTTCTGTCCCCCGAGACGCCACCCTGGCCGCGTCTCCTGAGGCTGGCGGCGGGGTTCGGGGGATCGGGGTTCGCCTGCAGACGGGGCCGGTGGGGAATGGACGGGGAGGGCCCGCGCCTGTCCCTATGAGGCGGCGGCAGTGGAGGCTGCGGCGGCTGCGGAGCCGATTCTGTCCTTCCCCGTTTGGCCCGCGCTGTGCGTGAGGATTGCCTGCTGGCAGCCCCCCGTGCTCTAGAGGGTGGCCCAGGCGTCGAAGGGGAAGGCTGCCGCCAGTGGGCCGTTGCCACCGTGCCGCATCTGGGCCTTCTGTCCCTCGTGCATTGCGCTACCTCTCAAATTTGCGACCTTAGGTTTTAAATAGTAACTAGACACACATTATATGTTTAGGGGAGTTTTTCCTTGTATCCCATTCGACGATAGGAACTTTTATCCTCACAGTTACTGGCGCACATCAACAGGCAGAGGCTTTCAAGGCAAGGACACACAATTAGGTACTAGAGAGTAAGGTTTTGTATGCGAAGGCTGTCACAGATAAAGGAAATGACATAACAATCGAGTACAGGTTAAAATGCAACAAGAGAATATATTGCAATGAGAAGACAAAAACTATTTAAACTTTTCATCTTTCCAGTATAGAGTACTTTTTTGGGAGTTGAGCCCCTGTTCCAGAAGTGTTCTAAAGCCTAGTATCAGAGGTACTAATATGCCAAGGTATTAGGGGAGTTCTGTGTTTCATTAGGTGACTGTAGAGCTCAAAGGAGTCTGTGCATTAATGTATTTTGCTTCAAAGTCATCTAATATAACTACTCTGTGGTTGGTGTGGTGAAGAACTTTCCAGGATAGGTTTGCATAAATACGCTAATAACAGAGGAAGATGCATGAAAGTTGTTGATCGAAAAGTTTCACAATAACCATAAAACACTTCTTCAGGTTTCACCATAGATGTCTTTGACTCAAAACCATTTATAATATTAACTTTACTCTTTGCGGTGATGGTGAAAATATTATAGGGTAGAAGTATTTCAGGATGTTCTGTCCAAATAATTTAGTCAAATCTCTGAAAAGAACAAGAAATTTATTTGCTGGCTTTTAATTCTGTCAGTTTACTTTCCACAGATTCAGCCATGTAGAGAATGCTGCAATTAAAGGCAACATGGTTCTGCTCAGTTTCTAATTATTAAGGATACAGAAGCTGAAAAAGAGAGCAGAGTCCATGTTCTCTTTTACATGTCTCTGCTGAGATTGATTTAACTAATTGTCAAGTTATATACTAACTCTTGTAAAAAACTGACAAAAATATTTTACTTTAACATTCGTGAGACTGTTACGCAATTCAGAATGCACTAGTTTGTCCTCTTTCCAGATGCAGTAGCATATAATCAACAGGATGCTGAATCATAAATTACAATAGAAATTATGACATGGTCTAATCTGTTATGGTGAAGCAAGATTTGCATTTGTTTATATTTGTACGTTGTCCCTTAATAGCACTAAAGTTATGGTAGTATTATCTAAATGAACTGAACTGGAATACACTTCCAGTCCTAGACAGGAAAGTTGCCTCTGCTTACTGTTTTATGTCTTCTTCATAAAACCTGTCTTTTTGTGTGCATACACTTCTGGATGAATTATTTCAAGGTGTAGCCTGCTGAGCAGAGGGTGAGAATTTAGCTTGAAAATCTAAAAATATGTTGATATCTGTTGGAAGTAATACCTTGCCTTTTCTTTCTCTGTGTTTGTCAGATTTAAATTAGAGGCATACTCTTTCCAGGGCCTGACAGAATGTTTTTATTGGCCTTTTAGGAGACAGTCTTGTTTGCATCTCCAGCTCACAGATACAGAGCATTCTGATAAAGAATACGGCCATTTCTCAGTTACAGCCCTGTGTTTCCTCTACATTCTAAAAAAAAAAAAAAACTGGAATATTAATTATGAGAAAACAATTAAAGGTTATGATGAAGGGTACCTTCACCATAATTGTGGAATTGTGCCTTCTAGACATGCCAAAACACACTAGAAAGTACTAGAAATAACTTCAAAATATATGTCGTTATCAAGATTATATTTTTTTAATGCTCGTGGGAGGTTCTTTTTAATCTCTGACAAACACTAGAAAAGTCTGATAAGGACTTCAGGGTTTCTGTAATTTGTTTCAGTCTGTATGAATAAGCAGCCCAAGCCACATGACTCGATTGTGATTCTTAGGGGTTTTGCTTTATATACATGCTGGGAGGTGTCATCTCTACATTGTAAATCCCATTTTTTTTGAGTGTTTGCTTTTACTGAATTTTTTATATGCCCATCTGGCAGTTATACTTAGGACTTTGCTTTGTGTTTGTTTTGCCACATCAACTATAGGAGATTATGGCCAGGTATTATACAGAGACATGAAAAATAATCGTTAAACTAATTAATAAGCAGTTTGAGATCCTTAGAAAATTCACTTTTCTCAGATTGGCTTGTATGCATGAGAAAACTTTAGTCATACATATTTCTATCTTTTTTTTTTTGTAATCGGAGGATATCCAGTGATGCACCCTTTATAGCCCTTCAAGTGGCTTGACTTTTAGAGTTATTCTATTGGATTTATTTGATATTGTCACAATAAATATGTTTGTGTCAATGTATTTTCAGGATTATACTCCGATCATGCCAGATGACTATTTTGGAGTATATTGCTAGTACCCTCTAGCATCTTCAGTTAGTTTGAAACATCTAGAACTGTCTAGGTTTTTGATTTCCTCACATTTGCTTTGGCTGCAAGTTACTTGATCAGAAATTGTGGTAAAGCATCTTAGATACTGATTCCATACCAAATTCTGTTCTAATGGTAAGAACATGAAATATCAACCAGAACAGTCTTAGTTGCAACATGTTCATTTTAATTAAGGATCCTGCTAGCAAACAAGCTAATTCTTTCAATGTTGTATTGACAGGTTTTGAAGCTTTTTAAATTATTACACAGAACCCGGCAAGAAGTTTTTAAAAATGATACCAGAGCCCTTGAAGGTGAGATACTTTTTCTGTGTGGTGGATGCTTACCAGTCTCTCTGTGAAACTTTATTCTCTGAATACACAGAAAGAGAATTCTTAACATAATGTTCTTTTAAATTATTCCCTTCACGTTTTATAAACAATCATTGGGGAAACCTGTCTGTCTATAACCAGACATTCTTTAATTTGAAACAAAAACCTGGTTGAGACTCAAGCACTCAAGCCATATTTCATAAGGAGAACATCTCTTTTACAACCTTTGTAATCTTTCTTGCTGCTTTTTTTTTTTTTTTATCCTCTGTTCAGTCCAGCCAAAGCATGTTAAACTGTGCTAAGCGTTTGAGTAAGTATGGTTGCTGCTCAGAAGATAAATGCTGCATTTTTTAGGAAACCCACTTTTAGTAGTGACTCCTGTATGTTAGTTATTTTTAAAGCTCAGAATGCTAGATGGGCAATCATATTTTACTCCTATACCAGTCAACTTAAAATATGACATCATCTGAATTCCATGGAAATCGTATTTTAAAATACTTCAGGTAGAGCACACCAGGAATGTGCTATAAAGGATTTAGGATTCTGAGCTTTGAGGCAATGACAGAGACAAGATCTATTTTTTTTGTTCACACTTTAGTTTTGTTGTGTACTTATTTTAGCTGCAAGAAAAAAGATAAATGAAGAATTCAAAAATAACCAAGATGAGACCTCTGAAGAGAAGATAAATGAGGTACTTCCTGTTTTCATTGTTTTTTTCCACTTTGCATAAGAATAGTTAAAAAGGAACCTTTTACTTAAAGGATCTCTAAACCAATGTAAATACTTATTGGGACATTGTGAGAGCCAGGTGAATTCGAAAGGCTTTTACATGGATCTTTGTTTATAAATATATTGATACTTCCATTGGTATTAATAGTATATTAAAGAATTTTGCACATACAAAAATACATACGCAGAAAGTATCTCCCGGTAGTTCAATATGCTTATTTGAGCTTAAAATAAAATTATGGAAAAAAAAAATATTCTGTGTTGCTATTTTCCTGTACATATTTTATATACTTTGCGTGTAATATCTGTCTAAGCTGTGGTCACGTAAGTTTACCTGGTCTTTCTTGTATAGACAAGCACAGAAAGATACAGACAAGTTAGATGATCTGCTCAGTTAGTGGCTGTTAAAAGGAGTAGAATATTCTTCACTGTACAAGTAATGTTTCCTCAGTTGTTACCTTAACGCTTTATACTGGTTCATTTTTATAAAACTTACTGAGGCCTGAAATGAAAATTTTAGATATTTCTAGTTCTTAACTTCCATACAGAATGAATAATTTAGTCCTTGTCTTTCAGCCTTTTAACAGAGTATATTTACTTTGTCGTTGGGCACTGGCTGGAAGAAATATATGCATAGTGAGTAGACTCAGATATAAAGAAACTGAATCAAATTACTTGTTCAGGACTCAAATTCTCACGGGACTTGTGAGAATTTGGGCACTTGCTTGTGTTACGTAGGGATGATAGTGTTGTGCTTTGGACAGCAGCTAAAAAATTAATATTAACCCACCAAATGTGTATTACTTTGCCAGAATAGAAAGCTGCATGTCTTCTAATACGACATCAAATACTTAGTTATGGAGTGACCTAAGGAGGTCAGAGTAACCATTTAGAATATTAGAATGTGAGATGTGGCAGCTGAATCTACTGCAGCATTTTAGCTCAGACCAGAAGTACACTTCTGAAGTTGCCTTGCTTATCTCCACTTGCTGTGATTTGGATTGTTTTGTGAAGCAGTCTCAAAGCAAATGGCAGAATTCCATTAAGATGAATCTGAAGTGGAAGGTGTGCTTTAGGAGCATGAAGTCTAGCTGCTAATGGGCATTCATTTAGGAGAGTTGGAGGATACCCAGTCCAAATGGAAGGGGGGACAAAGAAATTCAGGATAGATGTCAAGTCTTGAACCCTAACTCTTAGAAAAATCCCCTTCTCTTGGTACACACTACTTCCTAGTGTAAACTTGTCTCCTGAAGTGACTCACTTATGCAATTTCATTTATTTCTGACACAGGTGTCATATTAACAGGTATGAAGCATCTCTTAATTGCTCAACAAAACTAGCAAAGATGCTTCTACTTATCCTTTTAATGAGGGAAGGTATTGTACGCCTTTTGTCAAATATTAATGCCTCTGCTAATCTTTAGGTAGTGCCTTGTTCCTGTACTGCTTTTCTGTGAAACCTCAGTATTCTTAATTTTTGTCATGTTTTGCCCGTATTTTTGTCTCCTTGTTTCAAGAGCAGGAGTGTTAAAGAACCAGATTGCCCTTTCACTAGGAATAGTCAAATGTTACTGAGGCATTCACCAATGTCTTTGATCATTGGAACTAGTTACTTGTTTTCATAGTTGCATTCTACCTTATTCAATTGCAGTGTTAATTGTGTATATAGATTTTATAGCTGCGCAGAAGATTCCTTCCTCTTCTGCTGTATGTCAGGGTAGATTATATATCATCCTGTAAGTTAGTACAGGATCCCCAAAGGAAAAGAGCTGTACAGATAGTGCATAAGTAATTGAATAATAGAACTGACTGGCTTTATTATTTGAATAGCTGTTTAGTATGGAAAATACTTCAGGAATAACTACATATAATTTAACTTACCGTATTGTGTTGTTTGTTTTTTTTTTTCCTTTCACTAGCTTCTGAAAATGGCTTCAGATGTTGAAGTGATTCTCAGAACTTCTGTTATTCAGGCAGTTCACACTGATTCTGACAAAATATGTGAGTAAAACTGCATGCTAAAAAGAAGTTTAAAAATGTTGTAGTTTCACTAAATGTAAAACTTGAAAACTAAGTAAGGGGACAGAGAGGGCAAAAGTCTGTTTATCTGTCATTTCTCAGCCCAAGCTCTTAATTTATGCCTATTGTCACTACCTAGGCAGGTGGAAATTTTGCAGGTACAATGTTTCTACACAAATATTGTGGAATATGGAGGCTGGTAGAAAAGAGGCAGTAACTGCATTTAATGTCGTTACTGACAGAAAGAGGTTATAACTTGCTGCCTTAAGTATTAGGAGTGACAACAGTTAGTTAGCAAGTCAGCATACGTGTACTGGCTAGTCAGTCAGTGTATGTCTAAAGGTAGTAGCTACGGTATCTGTAGGTGCTTGCACTACCAAATAGGTAGAAGCTGCCTGAGGGGAATTAGCAGGTCCAGTATTATGCTGTCCATAGAACAAGTTTTTCTTTGAGGATTGAGGTTCTTTTCTAAAACCTCGTTCTGACAATTTATGTTTCAGTTTATGCCTTGAAAGATTTGTGACTTGATGCAAAGCCTATCAAATTCTGAAATTTTGGTTCCCAGTAGAGAAGTTCTTTTATCTTGCAGTCAAACACAAGAGAAGTAGTAGATTCAGCATACAGCTGCATCCTAGAGAATAGGAGAAATCTTCAGGGGTGTACATTGTTTCCTTTCACTTGTGCTCAGTGGTGTCTATAAAGCTATGTAACTGTTTTTCAGTGTTAGACTTGCTAAAGCATTTAACTTCAGAACGGCCATTATGATCAAGGCCAGAGATAGGTCTAGACCAATGTTGAGTCTTTTACAGTGATCCTAGGCAGATGACAGTAGAAGAGGAGGAATAGAGCAAATGAACTTTCACATCTTCCAGCTGTTTACACCTGGCAGCACTTACTAAGCCAGGGATGGTTTCTATTTTAGTTAACCTCAGTGGGTTTCTGTTCTCATGAACTTGTTCTGTTAATCGATGCAAATTTCTTCCATCAAAGAACCTTTGACAAAGAATTTACTCTGTTTTTTATGAAGAAATACTTGCTGTAATTTTGAATCTGGTCCTGCTCTTCAAAATCATAAGTTTTTAAGCCCTGTATTACTCGCTTTTTGTTTTGTTTTGTTTTTTTCTCCCTATGGAGCAGCCTCTCCATGAAACAACAGATGAATGCCCGTGATCATTCTGTTGCTATTCACTGCACCCTTTTCAATACTGGTATATCTCTATTAAGATAAAAGAATCATAGAATGGTTTGGGTTGGAAGGGACCTCATCTAGTCCCAACCCCACTGCCATGGGCAGGGACACTTTCCACTAGACCAGGTTGCTCAAAGCCCCATCCAGCCTGGCCTTGAACACTTCCATGGATGGAGAATCCACAACTTTTCTGGGCAACCTGTTCCAATGTCTCACCAGTCTCACAGTAAAGAATTTCTTCCTAATATCTAGTCTAAATCTACCCTCTTCCAATTTGAAGCCATTGCCCCTCGTTCTATCACTACACTCCCTCATAAAGAGTCCCTCCCCATCTCTCCTGTATGACCCCTTTAGATACTGCAAGGCTTCTAGAAGGTCTCCCCAGAGTCTTCTCTTCTCCAGGCTGAACAATTCCAGCTCTCTCAGCCTGTCTTCATGGGAGAGGTGCTCTAGCCCTCTGATCATCTTTGTGGTCCTCCTCTGGACTTGCTCCAACAGGTCCACATCCTTATGTTGGGCCCAGAGCTGGATGCGGTACCCCAGGTGGGGTATCACGACAGCAGAGGAGAAGGAGAGAATCACCTCCTTCAACCTCCTGGCCACACTTCTGATGCAGCCCAGGATACGGTTGGCCTTCTGGGCTGCTAAGATTATTAGCAACTGTCTATCAGAGCTGAGCACAGTCATCAAGCTATGGGAAAACCAGGCATTTATAAAGCACAGTGTGTTCTCTTTCATTCTCAATCGGTTTCCTAGACAATCCTAATTCTGAAATTCATTTTTGGCTTCTGTGTGTACATATATTTCTTTATTTTGACAAAAATACCTTGTATTCATTAAACTCGTGAATGGTCTTAGTCACTTTTGAACCTATCACTTTCTTTTTGTGAAGTTAGTATTTTTTTGACTGTGTGCATTACATGTCTCCCCATATAATTTTGTCTGTTATTTTTCTGTCTTAAGCTTGTCCTGCAATTCTTCACACTAAGTCATTTTCTTAACTTATTCAGGTTGGTGTTGTTAAAACCCATTGTTTTCCAGGTTACTTAAAAATACGTTGAACAGAACACGTGGACCCGAAAATGTCTGTAGAACTCCAGTCTGAATGTTAGGATACCTGTTCATTTATTATTCACTTCTACAGTTTAACCAGTGACTTAACCATGCAAGACCTTCAGTCATAATAAGGCTGTTATTTTCTTAAAAGCATTAGCTGAGGGACTTTTGGGGATCCAAGCATGTTGTGGCAGCACCACAAAAGCTGTTCAGAGAACTCCAGCAGGGAATGCAAGGCAGAACTTCCCTTGCAAAAGCCACGTGAATTTGTGTTCAAATACTAATTTATATTCTAATACTGTATTGAGTGTGTAGGGATGAGGTTAGGACAGCCAGAGCCCACCTGGAGTTGATCTTGGTAAGTAACCTGAAGGACAGCAAGCTTCTACAGGTATATTAGCAGCAGAAGGAAGAGGAGGAAAAATGTGGGCCCACAGCTGAAAAGGGTAGGGAACCTGGTAACAAAGGATGCAGAAGAGACTGAGGTGTTTGGTACCTTCTTCACCTCTGTCTTTACTGCTAAGGTTTGCCTTCAGGAATTGTAGGCCTCAGACCATTGAGAATGTCTGAAGCAGGGATAAATAACTTTTGGTAGAGGATGAAGAAGCTAGGGAACATTTAAACAGATGGGGCACACACAAATCCATGGGATCTGATGTGATGCACCCATGTGTGGTGAGGGAGCTGGCTGATACCGTTGTGAAGCCACTCTCAATCTTATCTTTGAAAAGTCGTGGTGATTAGGGGAGTTGCCTGAGGACTGGAAGACAGCAGATGTCACTCCTTTTTTCAAGAAGGAGGATCTGGAAAACTGGTCAGCCTCACCTTGATCCCTGGGAAGGTGGTTGAACGAATCCTGGAAGGTGTTTCCAAATGTGCGAAGAACAGAATGGGTACTGGGATTAGTCTCCAAGGATTTATGAAGGGGAGATCTCTGACCAGTCTGATAGTCTTTTACAGTGAAATGACTTGACCCAGCAGACAAGGGGAGAGTAGTGGTGATAGTCTGCTTTGACTGTATCAGAGCTTTAATGCCATCTCCTTTAAAATCTCTCTAAACAAAAATTGCTGGAATTGCCCCCACCTAATTCTACAAACTTCTTAGAGAAATGGTGTCGATGAGGTTTTGTGGAAGAGGGAGGTCTTCCCGAGTCCGGTACAGGCCAGAAAGACTTTGTTCTGTGGCAAAAAATTTGGAGTGCATCTGTACACAGGTTGCATTTGACCTACTCATAAAAATGGGATGTGATTGTGCAGTTTCTTGGCTGTTCTTGTTTGGGTTTTTTGTTTGGTTTGTTTGTTTGTTTTTTCTGTATCTGATTTGGATAGGTCTGAGCTGTCTGTTTTGTGTGTGTTTGGAATGTATATTGAAGTGAGAAGTATTTAGTCTTGGTAATGTAGTGAATCACCACTTAAAAGATCAGAAATATTTAGAAAAGAAATCTGGAGGATCATAATAGAAGCTCACAGAACAAGAATGGACAGTATAAAAAAGTGTATAGAATGGATAGATGTTTTTACTTGTCCTAGCATAATTAAAATCTAAAGAGCATTCAGTGAAGTTGGAATTTATTTTATTACTAAAAATAAAAAAAAGCAGAAGATCAAACTTGATGCTTAGCTTGATACTGTAGTGAAGGAGTAAAAGCAAATCTCCTTACAAAAGGAATATATACCTTTATGCCATGGCAAATTGATCAGTAACAGAGCTTTATTCCTAAGTGCTGCTCTTTGAGCAGGTTTCTGGTGTGTTTGCATCCTTCCTAAGAATCCAGCTTTGATTAGTCAGATAGCACTCTGAACAAGGCAATTCTGGTGTAATTCTTATTATATTGTTAATGCCATTGGTAGTACAGAGTATGCGACTAGAGAATTTCTGAAACCAGAAACTCAGAAATTTTAGGGAGTTGAGATAATTTTCACCATATTTTGATAGTAGTTCTTGCTGAATAGCATGATTGGTACACTGTGTGAAATTGTACCTATGAAGGGGTGGTGTTTCCAGTGCTACTCCACTCTGTTGCCTATCTCATTCTGCTATTTCCGTCCTTTCTTGTTTGTAAAGAAAAGTTGTCTGAGATTAAAAAGAGGTAGAATGTTGGAAGTGGGACTTCAACTTCCAGTTGAATCTATTCCTAAGTGCTGGTGTGGTGTAACCCCAGACAGCAACTGAGCCCCACACAGCAGCTTGCTCACTCCCTAGCCAGTGGGGTCAGGGAGAGAATTGGAAGGATAAAAGCAGCTTAATAGGTAAAGAAAAAGCCATGCATTCAAGCAGAGCAAAACAAGGAATTCATTTGCTACTTCCTGTTGGTAGGCAGGTGTTTAGAGCCATCTCCAGGAAAGTAGGGCTCCATCATGCGTAACAGTTACTTGGGAAGACAAACCACCATTACTGCAAACATCCCCCCTTCCTTCTTCTTCTCCCAGCTTTTATTACTGACCACGGTATGAAATTGGTCAGTTGGGGTCAGCTGTCCCAGTTGTGTCATCCAAATGTCTTGTGCATGTATATGAGGAAAATGTCAAGTGCTGCTTCTCACTTTCCCTTGCTTTCTGGCACCTGGGAACCAGTTTCTGGCAGGAGGTTGGTTGTAGGAAATGCCTGCATAGGTATATGAGTCTGTTTAGGTAGTGTATTGAACAGGTGTTCAATGCCAGTACGGCTTTGCTGAAGGAAGGGTTAGTAGAACAAAATCAACCTGTTTGATCCTTAATCTTTATGCTGTATGGTAACTTTTATAGTGCCAATAGAATTGCAGTTAGCTCCCTTGTTGCTTTTATGGTATCCTGTATTAAATAAGAGCCTTGGGACAGATCTATTAACACACACACACAAACACAAAATAGGGGAAGTGCAGTACTAAGGCCACTGCTTGAGTTGCTATTTGTTGGCAAATAACAATAAGCAACCCCAGTTGAAAAGTTTATGTTACATAGTGCTTCATCTAGTGCTGCATGTTTGTTTTGGAAACTTTGTAGGTGAAGGCTTACTGTACTGTAACATAAAGTATATTGGCTTATTTGGAAAACAATAAAAAAAAAAGGCAAGTGTTGTGAAATACTTACATTTGGGCTTACATTTCACGTACTTACATTTTTAATTAGTCCTGCGTCCTTGCTTCATCCCAAGCCGTGGCGCCCTGCCCCCCAATTGAAAAAAAAGAGACTGAAGTGATCAATTATGATGGTGTATGAAAGAAGAGCGGGGAGAAAAAAAATTAGGTAAAGTTAGTTTCAGAAACCTACTGCTGCAGCTGGTTTCCTTATGTGAGTTACCATCAGAATCTGTTCACTCTTTGTATTATAGCTGACAATATACAATTTAGCTACACCTGGTGTTTGGGGTATTTTTGCAATCCTGTGTCTCTAAAATAACTATTTAATAACTGAAAGGAAAAGCCAAAGACTTGTCTTAGACAGTGAGAACAAATATTGTGAGGGGAAAATTTTCCCTAATCAAATAAAATTATTCTGTGCTGTCATAGAAGCAGTGTACAGCACAGTGTTATTCTTTAAAAAGAAAGAATTTGAGAAGCAGTGGTGTATAGTCATGTTGGCGCTCACTGATAAATCTGTAAAACAAGATACTAGGCAGAGGTTTTCTTACTAAAAAGAAGGCAATTTCAATTAGAAGCTTGTAAGTCATATTAGACAATTTTTCTGGGTTTTTTTTAATGTTTCAGTCTGAGTTACGTTTGTAGTATGCAAATGTCTCAGTTCTATTAATTTCACTTTAACTTCAGATTAAGCTGATACAAGTAGAGCTTACATTTAGTAATATACCACACATGCAGTATGTTCGGATGATTTTGATTTGGTGTGTAGGCAGTGTGTCTAAAACTTATCTTTGAAAAGGAAGGTTAAAAAATTATTCTTTCAATCTTCATTTGTTTGGACTTTTGGTTTTCGACATTTTATGTCTAATTCTGTTTTTCTTTGGTGTTTCTGTTTCATCTACCTATTCTAGGTGTGTAGATCAACATGTTTTGTCATAAATTTACTCACAAGTAAGAGAAAGAGTAATTTCCAAGAGAAATGCAACTGAAATTTTACTTAAAGCTCTTAGACACTTATTAAATGCATCCGTATTGGTATACAGATGCAAAAGGAACATACCTTCAAGGCAATCAGTTTTCTTTCTTATAGGAGGTATCAGTGCACTTTGGACAGAATGTTACTCATTACACACACATGCACACAAACACACACGGTTTTACAGGTTTACTGTTTCGCAGCTGTCCGACCAGGTCAAAGTGCAGCATTATGATTGCAGATGTTTGTGCTTTAGTTTTTGCTACTGGAGCAAATCCAACATGACACAGCTCCTTCCCTTCATAAAGAGAGGACAAGCTGATTTCTGAAGGACTAAATGGCAAGAACTCAGTAAGGAAGAGGCTAAAATGATATATAATTAGACAAACACACTGGGCTTCTGTGACGGTATAGTGACCATAATTTTCATTTGATGCTTTCTTCTCCTGTTGGCCTTTAAAACAAATGGGACAAGATGAATATTACAGATGAGATTACAGGATGCTAGGGGAGAGGGCTAAGTCAAATTTACTATTAATTTTTGGAACCGTTGAAGTAAACATAATGTGACTCAGGCATGATAAAATTGCCGTTCTCTCGCTTGCTAAAAGTTATGCAACGCTTTACCATTTTTTTTATGAATTCTGAAAACTATTAAAATATTTTCAATGCTTTTAAAAGAAAAAAGGAGAAGCCAATATTCTGACCAACAAAAGGTAAAAATCTTAATATAATTTTGTCTTGGGTATATACCGTGATTCTGCTTGCACAAATTCTCATTTTAGTAACCTGATTTTTTTGTAGTAACTTGATTTTTTTGGTTGTAGATGTAAAAACAATTTTAGAATTTTAAATAGTATTTTCGATAAAATTATATTCTTATGTGTTTTTTTTTTTCTATTACAGTGCTCATACCCAGGAAAGATCTGCTACAAGACAACACTCCTTACTCCGATAAACCAACAAAAAAGCATGAATCCTGAGGAAAATATGCCCCTCTCCCCAGAAGGTTAATATCTTGTCATGAGATTTCTGAAAACTGATAATGGATACCTATTTTAAAGCTAAATTTTAAAAACAGTTAAATATTCTTACCAGGAAAACAGAGACTGAACCAAGTCACCGATTTTATTGTGTGCTGAGATACCATCATGCACTTCCTTTGTGGAAGATACTAATACTTCCATGGAAATGTAAGACACAGTTGTCTTAAAAATACAGTGCTGTTACTTCAGACAGGAATGTTTTAATTATGACAGAGGTTGTTTCCTAAAGTTTTTCAAAACTAAATACAAATTAAATGCAGTTCTTAATCCTGGTAATATTTATAAGTTTATTGTGAATCATATGCAGCTTTGAAGTAATGAAAAACTGTCTCGTGGCACTTAGCATTAAATTTATGCTTTGCAACAAAAGTGTGGTTTCTGAGGATATCATTGGTTATACACTAATACACTGTGATGTTTGAGAGCATTCTTAAGGTCTACCTGAATAGAGTGGGAGGGTGTGTGTAGTGTTTTTCTTCTCCCCCACATCTTTGAATGAGCAAGAATGGCAGGGTTTGAGTTCTTAAATGGCAGTGGAACAAGAGAACCCAGCCACAACCTAACCTAAGGATACTGGTTTAGATCACACAGTTTATGAATTAAAGGTTTTTCTTTTTGTCTTGTGTTTATAGAGTGACTTACTGAGGCACGTTGCAAAGAAAAGAGGCTTGTTGCTTAGTTGCAAGTGATCTGACTTGCCTAGAGTGAATTTATGGTGAGTTTATTTACTAAGCCCTTATCACTTCCATTTTTTTTAAAGGAGACGTACTTGCTTCTTGCAGAGTTCATCACAGTGATCTGTTCATTTCCATTTTAATTGGAACCAGATACAACTACAGTGACATGTAGAATCTTCTGTGTGTGAAATTGGTAACAGGCACCATACTAGGATCTAAATACCTCACCAGAGGAATGAGGTAGCCCAGTAATACCCCTCAGCTGTATTACAGATCCCAGTGATTCTGTTTATTTTTAATAAGCCTCCAGCATGTCAACGTTGCATATCTGTGTGGGTTCTGATATGGCTTCACTGCCCGAATAAAACAGAAAACTACTGTCTGCATCCAGTCTGTTTTCCTCACACAGCATGTCAGTGTGGTAAGTACTCCTTTCTTTAAAGCTATTGTTACTGGCTGCCTTGCCCAAGGCAGTGAATATGTTGTCAGTAACCCTCTTTCAATTGCACTGATGCTCCCTGCCTTGTAGCTAGAAGGCAGTGGGCAAGTCATAGAATCATAGAATCTTCTAGGTTGGAAGGGACATTCAAGATCATCTTGTCCAACCATCAGCCTAACTCTGACAAAAATAAACACCCACACAACAAACAAAATGCAACACTGTCACTAAACCATGTCTCCCAGCACTACGTCAACCTGTCTTTTGAACACCTCCAGGGATGGTGCCTCAACCACTTCCCCGGGCAGCCCATTTCAATGTCTGATAACCCTTTCAGTGAAAAATTTTTTCCTGATATCCAGCCTGAACCTCCCCTGGTGTAACTTGAGGCCGTTTCCTCTTGTCCTGTTGCCTGTGACTTGGGAGAAGAGACCGACCCCCAGCTCTCTACATCCTCCTTTCAGGTAGTTGTAGAGAGCAATATGGTCTCCCCTCAGCCTCCTTTTCTTTAGGCTGAATAACCCTTGTTCCCTCAGCCTCTCCTCATAAGACCTGTGCTCCATCTTTGTTGCTCTTCTCTGGACCCGCTCCAGCACCTTGATGTCTTTTTTGTGGTAGGGGGCCCAAAACTGGACACAGTACTCGAGGTGGGGCCTCACCAGTGCCGAGTACAGGGGGACGATCACCTCCTGAGTCCTACTCACCACACTGTTCCTGATACAGGCCAAGATGCTGTTGGCCTTCTTGGCCACCTGGGCACACTGCTGACTCATGTTCAGCCAACTGTCGACCAACACCCCCAGCTCCTTTTCTGCCAGGCATCTCTCCAGCCACTCTGCCCCAAGCCTGTAGCGCTGCATGGGGTTGTTGTGACCCACGTGGAGGACCCAGCACTTGGCCTTTTTGAACCTCATCCCATTGGTCTCAGCCCATCTATCCAACCTGTCCAGATCCCTCTGTAAAGCCTTTCTACCCTCCAGCAGGTTGACACTGCCACCCAACTTAGTGTCATCTGCGAACTTACTGAGGGTACTCCCATCCAAGCCATGGGCCGCCAGTTTCTCCAGGAGGATACTGTGGGAGACTGTATCAAAGGCTTTGCTAAAGTCCAGGTAAACAATTTCCACAGCTTTTCCCTCATCCACCAAGCGGGTCACTTTGTCAGAGAAGGAGATCAGGTTTGTCAAGCAGGACCTGCCCCTCGTGAACCCGTGCTGGCTGGGCCTGATTGCATGGGTGTCCTTCATGTGCTGCATGATGGCGCTCAGGATGATTTGTTCTATGACCTTCCCAGGCACCGAGGTCAGACTGACAGGCCTGTGGTTCCCTGGATCATCCTTCCGACCCTTCTTGTCGATGGGCATCACATTTGCTAGACGCCAGTCGACTGGGACCTCCCCAGTTTGCCAGGACTGCTGGTAAATGATGGAGAGTGGCTCCTCAAGCGCTTCCGCCAGCTCCCTCAGTACTCTTGGGTGGATCCCATCTGGGCCCGTAGACTTGTTTGTGTCCAGGTGCTGGAGCAGGTCCCTCACCACTTCCCTTTGAATTACAGGGACATCATTCTGCTCCCTGCCCCGTCTGCTAGTTCAGGGGTCTGGATACTTAGGGAACCCCCTACTCTACTACTAAAGACTGAGGCAAAGAAGGCATTCAGGACTTCAGCTTTCTCCTCATCCTTTGTCACTACAATGGGAAATAGAATGAAATGAGTGCAGTTCTTGCTATTTGTCGCAGTCTAGTGGCTCCGCTAAAAACCAAATGTCTTGGTCTGTAGGAAATGTGCTGTTCTAGGCTTCTTGTGTTGTTTAATTTCCTAAGGACAAGACATATTCTGTGTCTGGTTTCCCATCTCTCTGCAGCCGGCCTGCATTGACTTTTTTTTCCATATGGAGCATAAGAGAGAAGTACGCACAGGAGAGAAAATAGAAGGTAGTTGCAGCTGTAAAGAGAAAACAAAATAGAACATTACCTCGAGTGAAGTGACTAATTTTCAAGCACAAATAATTTAACATGGGTCTGGCAAAAATGACAAATTATACAACTGTTAAGGTATACATCCCATGGCATGCTGTAATTGGAGGGTATTAGTCTCTCGTAGACCCATTGCTTTAGGTCGTGGGAGTAACATAAAAGTGATTTTATCCTTCAGATCAATTTCATAGAACTGAGACCTAGTAGGTCTTCACTCTTGGTAGTGACAAAATGTTTGTATTGCCTTTTACCGTGCAGAATACATACTAAAAGACTTAGTGATGTCAACAGTAGATGGCACTCTTTGGTATGATGTTTGAGGAAACCGCAAGTGGAGAAACTATTTTCATGTTGACTATTGCTTTGGTATGGTTCTGCTGTCATGTGTTTAAGGTTGTTATTTTTAACAAGAATCAACGCATTAATGGAAAGACACCGTGGAAATACCAGGTTACAGGATCAGACTTCAGATTGTGCGCTTCATCTTACCTACATTTTGAATACTTGTAATAAAAAATACAGAATGCGTCACCTGAATAACGTACACAACTGTTAGAAATAAAGGACATGGTACAAAAATTTTGGTAGAATTTAATGGCCTTCAGAAGAATTCTCCTTACACTCCTGTGCAGTGTGTTTATGGTCTGTGCATTAACATTCCATGTTCCTGCTGTCCTTGTGCATTCCTGGGCAGCAAAGATAAACTGCATTTTGCAGTGCTGAGAAAATGGAGTTCGTAGGCAAAAGACTACTAAAGTGAGGGACTAACAGGGCTATTTGTTGCTCTTGTTTCAGTGTGATCTTAAACAGGAATCCAGGGGGTATCTAGACCAGGGTAAATAGGAATCCAAGTAAGGAACTGAGCCAAAAAATATCTCAGAGTTGGACACTGTCTGGTTCCAGCAGGTACTTGCTTTCTGCAAATTTAACTTTCCAACCTTGAAAGACTCTGACAAAACTGCTTAATGAGCTGCTGGTAATTAAAGGCCTCTCTGTGCTAGTTCATGGTGGTGGCTGTTCCTCCTCCCCTTATTCCATGCTTACCTGTTGGTTCACATTCCAGTCATCTCCTCAGCTTCCATTTTCATTTCAGTCCAGGTGTAAATCTGTTCTTGATACTGCTGACTTTGTGCTCATATATATCTTTGTTTTCCTTAGTTATGTCATAAATACTGTTATAAAGTAATAAATAATGTTAAAAAGATAGGTAGTATTGTTGCACTCCCTCTGCAAAATTTGAAGTGTTAGCTGAAACTGTTTAAAACATTACATGGGCTTTCACTTAATGACTTGGGAGGGGGGAAAGTTGATTCTTTACAACAGAAACCGTAATTTAATAAGCTCACAATACATGATTCCATCACAGTAAACTTTTTCAGGTTTACTGGAACTGCAGAATTTTAGAGCAGATGTATGTACGTCAATCTTAAAAGATAAGCCTTAAAGGTAATAGTTCTTTAAACTGTAGTTTAACTATGTCATATCCCCCAAAAATACGAAGAAATCTTTTGCAGGCAGGTAGGAAATTCTGTTGGAAAGGGCTTTCTGCTTATTCAGATCTGCTATGGTTCGGCTGCTCTAGCCAATAGGTCAGCATGGTCTAACCAGTGGTTGTTGCTCTCCAGAGGTGCCTTCGTGACATGTGCAGATACACTAGCAGTGCTGCTTAGCAGGACCTGGTATCTTAAAGGCAAGTTTCAGGTCTGCTTGGGGCATTTGCGTGGTTACACAGTTTTTGCAGAACAGATTTCGCCTCAGTGATTACACATAAGAAAATTCTAAGCACTTCAGCTTTTGAAATCATCTACCAGAGACGTGTCTGTTACAGCCTTCTGCCCTGGTGTTCTCCTTCATAAAGTGCTGACTTCATGTGTACTGTAGCTTTAATGAAAGTATTAAATACAGCCAGGGAATATTTCCCTTTTAAATACTAAGTTATAAACACTTTTCCCTCTCATTTATTTAACAGTTTCAAAATACAAGTTTTCTTTAGGGTTTTTCTGCAAGCAATAGCTCAGGATAGGGATCAAGCATGGTATTGGTACATTTGCTATAGCCTGATGTTCATAAAACACAGATGATAGACTTCATCTATGAATTGATTTTGTTTGCATGGGTAGGATTTGTGTTGAAGTCTTTACGTTCTTCAGGTGAAACAAAATGGCTTTTCTAATTTTACAGAGCCAAATTTATCCCCTTCTCTGTTCCTGTGCACTTTGGTAAAGGAAAAATGTAGTTGCTATTTTTAGAGGGAGTGCTCTTATACACCACAAAGGGAGTCCACTAAGACTTTATCTGGAAGTAGTTTAATGTGGAAAAGTGTCTTGTACCTTCCCCAAGGTGCTGAGTTCTCAGGTAGTTTTTCAGGTAATAAGAGATCAACAACCCTGTGGCAACTTCAGTGACTAAATCTAGCATTAGCATTCATTCTTTTCTTAGAGGTCATGCCAGCTGAAGGAGCTGAACTAGTCTGAATGCTGCATAGCATCATCAGTCCTGTTTGTATCATACTGGACCTGTAAAGTAATTTCACTTCAAGTACTGGCAGTGCTTTACACTTCCTTTACAAAGGGAAAAAAATACTGACAATTGAAAACTAAAAATAAAGACTGACCAACTTACAGGAAGAGCTGAGTTCTAGCACTTCCCTGCCTTAGATAACTCTTTCCAAATTACTTGCAACAATTTAATCCTAAACTCTGGAGATCAGTGGGCTCTCAAATCTTTGATCCTTAGGTTTGTGGGAAATCACTTACTTAACAGCACAAATTGCAACATGAATTTGCTATTAAGACTGGTATTTTACAGCTACAATTGTTTGATGTTTTGGTAACTCCAGTAGAAATCCAGTCATCTTTGAGGGTAAAGTATATGTTCCTTGTATGGGCTAAATCTATGGTGTAGGTATCCAGATCTCTAATTCTCTTGAAAGACTTCACTAGTGAAGCTTTTATGACAGCTTTATTTAGGTTTTTAAAAGTTTCATATGACTTTTCTTTTTCTGCCAGGCAGAATAAATCTGGGGAGAGGAAAAGAGAGGAAGGGCACATCTTTATACTTTGATAAACAGCAGTAAGTTTAAATAATTTGCTGTTTTTTTAAGCAAATAATTCCATTCAGTTAGCACTTCAGTAGTCTGGTTTGCATCAGATGGAGGGGTAAAAGCATCTACTTTTCAAATTATGCTTTCCTTTTTCTTGAGCTTTCTATCTCTTCTACCTGAAAGGCTATGGCTTGAGTTCAGGAGTTTTGGAGGACAAACTCTGCCCATGAAAAACAAGTGCTTTTAAGGAGAAGGGAATAAACCTGCACTTTTTACAGTTAGCTGTGTCTAGCTATGTCACAACACAGAGTATGGCTTTCGGGCTGTAATTCATTTGGATGCAATTTCAAAGACTACATATATAGTAAACTTTCTGTAGCAGTTTGGCCAATGCGTTATACTGGATCACCAAGGAAGAAATGTCCTACGTAACAACGTAGTACTGAAAAAGGGAGTACTGAGAAGCAGTTCTTACCTAGCAGGAAATAGTCCCTGAAGGAATTTCACTTTAATGTTAAGAACGTGCCAGGTTTTTTTGGTCACTAGTGTTTAATTATGTATTTGGTTTCCTCAGTAAATTTCCTCTGAACATGCACTGTGGAAATACAAGCAGACAAGTGGTCTCACTGAACCTGCAGTGTTGTCCAATAGTAGCTGAGGTGACACTGGATCCTGTCAAACCAATAAATGAAATGAATGAGCATATGAATGAAGATGAGAGCACTAAAATTCATATAAGGAAGATCAAATGGAATCTAGGACTCCTTATTATAACATTTAAGAGTTCCATTATAGGGGAAAGAGTGGTGATTGAAATTCTGCTTTGGGATTTCCTTCGCTGTATTTTTTAACCACATTTCAATGAATGTTTGAAGCTACAAACACTTAAAATGGCAAAAAGGCAAATGGAAGAAAGAAAAATGCTGGCATGTGCATTCCATCATCAGTTCAGGGCAGAAGACCCCAAATATGCAAGAGGAAAGGAGTGCCAAAAAAACCACCCGAAAGCCAAAGAACAAAGTACAGAACATTGTTTCTGTGATCAAGACATCCAGTAAAGCTTGCTGCAAATTTCATCACCTTGATCTTGTACAGTTCCATTTATTTAAAATTTATTTTTCTAGCAGATGAAGTAGTTACCAAAGTAATTTATTCAAATACACACAGTAACTCAAACCACAGAAGTTAAGTCAAGTGATCTCTCAGGGATTTCTTCTAAGTGCCATTTCCTCTATTCCATGTCAAAGAAAGAAAATAAATAGGGAAAGCTGAAATTGTAAAGAAATAAAAAAGCACAAAAGCATCTGAACTGAACTGCCTGTAGCACCTGGCATGGTTTTGAAACTAAAATCTCCTTGGACCTTAGAAAAACAACCTCTGTGGAAGTAATATGCCTCTGTAAATTTTATCAAGAAGAAAAGAAATTTTAAGAATTTTGTTATTTTATTAATTATTTAGAGCAATGTTTCACATTTGGAAATCACTAAGTAACTAAACTGAGGTGCAAAAAGCTATCATAATAAATATTAAAGCAGATCAAGAAAGAATGTTTTATATCCATTCCAGTATGAAGTTAGGAATAAACTAAGCTAAACAGTAATCTCCAAGAAGTATCCATATACATAAGGAAATCAAGGAGCTATAGTTCTGATTGGTGTAAAATTGCACACTTCCACCCTTAGAAGGTAAGGTAAGGCTGTGATGGTTTGACAACATGTAACTGGAGATAAGAGGAAGTGGGGTTTAAATACAGGCTGAATATCAAGAAAATCATGAAGTGCAGCTCTCACTTATGCCAGTTGGACTCTGCTCAGTATCTTCTCTTAGTGCGTATTGCCTTCAGGAAAGCGGACATCCTTTTTGTTAGGATGTTTGAAGTCTCATCTCCCACAGTACTAAAGCATATGCAGTAGACACATTAGAATGAGTAGGAACAAGGACTCAGCTGGGTGCTGGGGAAATAATGAGTTGCACTGGCTATAATATATGTATGTTAAAGTAATTTAGAAGCAACATGATCACCCACACCAAAGGCAACAGCAGCTGAAAGGGAAGGAGATTCTTACACCTCCACCATTGCTTACGAGAAAATTAGGAGACGAGAGAGACAATGGAAAAGAAGATGTTGTGCTGCACTTGGTTTGGTGGGAACACCCCCCTCTATAATACCCCTCTGTAGCTCATGGTCTCTACAACAGGAAGTCTACCTGCCAGATGGCTTAAGGTGAAAATTGTCTGAGCAACTACTCTTCTGGTTTTGTCTTAATATATGTATGATGTTTGTATGTATGTATGAACATTGCACATTTGACTTCTCCTGCCTGTGCCCTTCAGGAACCCTGTGCAGAGCCAATTTCACAGATGTTGTCAAGTATTAACTGTTAACACTGTATTAGCATGGGTTGCTTAATCCTAACTCAGCAGATGGATTCTGAATATTCTACTCCAGAAAGAAATGGGCTAGAAATCATTTGCAGAGACTCTGCTAATATTTCCACGAACTTAAATGTGAGGAAACTCAATCCCACTTGAATCAGTGTAAGCACTCCACATTTTTCGGGTTCATTTAACAGTTTAACCAGGATTGTGAGGGGTCTTCTTTTAAGTCTGCTTACCTACACAGTGTTGGCGCACAGCAAACTCCGACAAGGGTGAAATAATGGGGCCAGTCTTACCTAGGTACAGAAAAATGTCTTTTTTCTCTATCTTTCATTTCTGTTAGCCACCATCTGTCTTGGTCTTCTTCCCTCAAGACTTTTGTCATTCTCTTGCTGTCTGAGAACCAGAATGTTCCTTTTTTGTAAAGATATGGGGACTGATGCTAAGCATGTGCCAAATGCCTCAGATGATTCTTTTTGAGAGGTTGATGGGGTTTTTTGCCTCTGCTGAACTGGGAGAAGAGTTAACAGCAGCCTGTTCTGTGCCAGATAGCTATATTTGCAGGATAAAAAAAATTGTGGATATCCTGAGTCCATTAAAACCAGAAAGGCTAGCACTTCTTGTTGCCTTATCTTCAACCGTCAATCTCACAACAAGGAAGTGGAAAAGCAGTGTATGGAACTACAGGTTTAAAACCGTTGGGTGTGTAGCCCTCACCCACACCATTACTGCTGCAGCAATGGTAGAGGACTTTCAGTAAGGAGTGTCTTACCTCCTTAAAGCATGACTTTATATGACAATTCCAGCTATGGCAGAGAATTTTATCAGGTCAGTATTTAAACAAATACACCTTCCAGCTTATATAAACAGGCCAATTAAATGCAGTGCTTAAATGCTTGCAGAACTGGCAGCAAGTTTTCCTTGGCAACAGTTTGCCAAGGAAATAAGGAACTTGAGAGTAAATCTTTCCTGCCTTGTGCACAGAAACAGTCTCATTGAATTCACCTTGGTGCATAAAGCAGGCAGGGCGTGGCATAGTCTTCACTCTGAAATTAACAGCATATTGTTCAGAAACTGTTCACTCTCACAGTGATAAGACCTGATCAGTGATAAGACCAAGGAATAGTATGTAGAGAGGCCCCTGCTTATACTTATTGCTGTAACAACGAAGGTCAGGCAAATTTGTTATTTGCCCTGTTGGAGGGTTGGAAGCGGAAAAGTGTAGAGGGGTCACATTTGTAGGGAGGAGCAGACAGGACAGGTGACCCAAAACTGACCAACAGGGTATTCCATCCCAGCTGCATCATGCTCAGTATAAAAGCTGAGGGATCAAAGTGTCAACTCTCTTCCTTCAATGGTCGATGTCCGAGGAGGACCCTGTCTGTTCGTCTGCCTTTGGTCCCGATCCAAGCGTTCCTGACTCCAGATCTGGAATCCGGCTCCTGTCCATCACCAAGTCCAGCCTGGGACTTTCCCCTGTGCCTGCTGGTGGCGTGACCATCATCCTGGGAGCTTGATACGGTTTTGTATATACTGTGTACTTTTTTTTTTCTTATTATTATTCATTATTTCATTATTTATTTATATTTTCATTAAAGTAGTTAATTTTTTTCTAAAGTCATAAATCTGTTTTTTTTATCTGTTCCTCTCCTCTCTTTTCCTTAGAGAGGGGAGGGAGGGGTCATCTGTCATTCTGATTGGTCAATCTGGTCAAAACCACGACACTGAGCATGAGCAGAGGGAGAGAGGTACTGGGAAGGGCATAGAAGATGACAGGGCGTTGGTGGGAGACAGACATCGCCCCAAGATGAAGAGCTGAAGGCAATATTGCAGATTTCTGAAAGATCAAAATGCTTCTCAATAGAGAAGCTGCTTCTCAACAGCTCCCTCCAGACCCCTGGAAATCCACAGTGGTTTTGTGATTCCCTTCAGTGGCATAACAGCTTTCTGCTTGGATTTTCTTTGTTGGTTAAGCCAAGTGAGTGCAACAACCTGAGGATCAGTTAGGAAAAGAGGATTATGTGATGATAGTGTCCACAGGAAGTCTTCCTTTTCTTCTTTTCACCTTTAGCCAGGGAACTTGGCATCATCCAACATAGGCCTATTCTCTGTACCTATGCAGCCACCTCTCATTGCACAGTCTATCAGCAGGTAGTGTCCATAGCTGGACTGTTTGCAAGCCACATGCAATTCAGGAAGTCCAGATTTGCCCCTGCTGTTGCATTAGGTATTGGCAAGTATTGGTTTTAAGTTGCAAGTGCTGTATAACTATGCAGATTATTATGTTTGCATTTTGAAGTCTGCATACAGGCTGAGAACTAGGTGCAGTCATTTCCCTGGAGATTTATTCATTATTCCTTCCTGGTAAGAACAGTACTCCAGGCTAGAAACTATTTTAGGGAAGGGGACACAACTCTTTTTTCTCGTTTTTTTTGTGCTGGAACGAAACTGCCAAAGGGGTTGACTGTATTGTACTTTGAATGTCAATACCAATAAATTAAGCAAAGGAACTGTGTGTCTGTTAGTCTTTATGCATGTCACACTTGCAAAACTCGTTAAATTGGGTACTTCAAAGGAGGATTTTTATCCTAGTCTCAGTTGGTAGACCAGGTGTTGAGGGTAGAGCTATAGTTATTAAATGGAAAAAGAAAGTAACAACAAATTGTCCGTAAGGTCTTAAAAATGGTAGTCTGTTGAATTTAATTACTCAGTGATATTTGACTGCTTCTTCATTGTCTCCAAAAAGATTAATTTAGTGGTTAAGACCAAACTTTTCAAATCCAAAAGCTGCTGTGTAAATTAATAAAGATTACAATTATTTACCATTTTTAACAGTAGTAAAAGCAAATGCCACGGCACGAGGCCTTAAGATGCAAAGAAGAGATTATAAATTACTTTAAAACATAATGCAAGAAAGGGAGAAATGGAGCTGGGTACAACAAAAACTTGACCTAGCTGCTCAGCCTAACACCAGAAATTTTTATTTTATGACATGCATGTATATACTGTTAACAGAGACACATAAACTGAGATTGAGATATGAAATGGGAACTAAGGAGAGATTTTCATGAAGAAAAAACCCAGAGGTGGTCAGAAGGAGACCAAGGGCAGCTGCAGGAAGAGAAAACCATGATGTGAGCATAGCAGCCCAGCAGCGTGAAGGTTGAGATGCAGCAGAGGCTGAATTCCTGGAGGGGAGATGGCTAGCAGTTGACTGGGAGGTCAGAAGACCAGCCTTGAGCTAAATGTAACAAAGAGAGTGGACAAGGTCAGGTTTATAGCCAAGGAGAACAGTTTTAAGATCTGCTTTGTAGCTTAAATGGCAGCGGGAAGCCAAAGGGAAAGAAGTTTCAGTAGTCATGGCAGAGGATTGTAAGAATTTATACTGCAGTTTGGTTACCAGAACAGCAGAAAGAAAGTAGATCTTGAAATGTTTTATTGAAAAAATATTTTGTGTGTTCTTATTTCTTCGTATTCTGCTTATAGCAATGAGTAAGTGTTTAGGATAAAATCTCTCTGGCCACGCTAGGGTAGAAATACTGCACTGATTGTGACATAGGGCTGTTTTCAATAGAAAACAGGAAATTAATCTCTGATTGAGATCTGTTTCTTATCACTTTTGTCCTGCTTTGAAGTTCTTATATACAAAGTACTTCCCCTGCAAGCACAAAATTGTTTGTGTAGTAATAACGCCCCTCCCTCCCTTCTTGAAATTTGCTGTTGGTTCTTTTGCCAATACTGTCTGAAGAAGACGTCTGGAGCCATGGCAGGAGCAAGGTATCCGCATCAGGATCTGGAGGGTTCATCTGTATGGCAGCATGGGGGTACCAGGGAGTGAACCTGCCCACACTGCCTTGTCCAGAATGAAGGAAAGATCAGATGCCACTGAACTGCCAGATGTCTGGCCAAGTGGGTGGACGAATGTTGGCTGTGTATCCATGGCAAATTAATGGCCAATGCAATAATGGCAGATAAAAATAGTAAAAACTAGACAGTATCAGCAGAAAAGACTAGAGCAAGTTATAGTTCCCAAAGGAGGAGGAAGCAGTATTGCTAGCCAGAGAGCCATGGTCAGGTTGTGCCGTCTGGGTGACAGCAGTTGCAAGCATTTCAGAGCGACTCTACCTCTCGTCTTCTGCACTTAGCTGCAGGAATGGGACCACCATAAAAATTAGCAGTGATGGGATTGCATTTGCATTCACATCACACAAGCAGCAGAGTGATGAGTGTGCACCTGATACGGTGGCTGTGCAGAGTACAAGATTGCTCTGTTACTCACCAGCGTACCCTGCACAATGCCAGGACAAAGTGGTGGGGTAGGAGTAGGTCCACAGAAGAAGTTAGTTATCAGCAGCTGTGCATATAACCGCAACACACAAGAGGCACTTCTTAAACTGGAACAGAACACAAGTAGCCAAAGAAACGGAATAGCACCTGCTCACAGCTGGCCACAAGCAGACCTGTGAAAGCAGACTAGGAGACAGAAAATGGTTGTGGTGGCATTCCAGAGTTTCCTTAGGAGGAAGTATCTCTTTATTAGAGGTATCAGTGAGCTTGCCCCTCAGGAGGGCAGGAATAAAACTACCTGTTTAAAACTCCTGGTTTTCAGTACGCTCTTCAGAACCTGCTTGTGCACCTGGATGGCCTGCTTTGCGCAGCTGATAGGGAGAGATGTATCGGCTGAGGCAGTTCTCATGTCTCATCTTTAAATTAATTTGCCCACAAAGAGGAGGCTGCATGAAATTATGTGGTTTTTTCCACTGATTTGGTGAGAAGAAAATACTTGCCTTTGCCTCTTTACCTGTCCTTCCCCTGATATGTCAGCAGATCTAAGACCTAGAGGAAAGGTCCAGAGGAAGGCAAAGGTCTGGGACATGGGGTGTTGATGCTGAAGAGTTCAAGTCTGTTTTCACAGTGTTTATCTGAGATGGATGTATCAATACTATTTGGAGAGAAATGTCCTGCTCATACTTCTCATTAGACTTCAGTGCTTGAGGTTGTGTCCCTGTTATTTTTGTCCATTTTTGTATGAGGAACTGTACCTTGTCTTATTCTTGTAATCCCCAGTTTTAGTACCCTCCTCCCTTATTTGAGGAGACTGGTACCTGCGTGTGTGTAAATGCACTCACAAACACATACATAAAAAGTCTTGATAATAGCCGTATTGTCATTTTGTCATATATTAGGCTTGATAGGGTTACTTTCAATGGCTTTTTACAGGGAAGTGGTAGTATTTTTAGGGCTTTATATCGGGCATAGCAAATCTGGGAGCTGAAGAATACATCTGGAGGGACTGAATACTGTTCTAATTTTTCTGCTTCTTACAGCAGGAATTTTTGTTAGAAATCACTTAGTGAAGTTGATTCAGTGAGATATGGTGCAGTACTACAATTCTCTGGTGAATTACATACATCCTCACAGTGCTACAAAATAAATATTTCACATGGAGAATACTTTCTGAGCAATAACCATTTTGCATACATGCACTGTGTAGAGTAAAGTTGGGGAGAATTTGCTAGTGTCCACAACAGGATAGCAATAATTATATGAAAAATTTAATGCTGGAAGTTTATCATTTTAATAGTTGTTGGGTGTGCTGTTTGATGATGTACAATTCTACAATACAGACATAAAAAAAAAACGTACCACATGTTTGCATTTAGTTTGTCCTAGAAAAAGCTCTGAAAGTTATGGTTATGTTGTTAATAAAATGCCTAGATTGTGGTACGTGCTCTGTGTGTGTGCTTGCTTATTCGTATATAAGTAATTCTTGAATGTCTTGAGCCTTCAGGTGAAACTTAGAGGAGCTGATCACAAAATAATATCTCATGAAGCTCTGACACTGTGTAGCTGCACTTGTGAGTCTATGAATTGTGACACGTGTCTCCATGGGCTTCTTGCTCCACAGCAAGAGCTAGCACTTACCTCACCTGTGTAGGCCCAAAAGCCCAAAAGCTTCCTGCTGCTACATACAGGTTTCTCCTATAAGTGTAATGGTTGTGTTTAAAATTGGCTTAACCAGATACTGACATTATCAGACAAAAATACATTTTGTCAAATGTAATGCTAATAGAACGTATGCAGGGGAACACTGAAGACATAAAATCAGGTGGCTCTACCAGAGCAAAGCATGTGTTCTAGACACTTCTTCAGCATAATATCATTGTTAAGCTGCTCTGAGATGGGTGATGATGCCTCACTCTCAAGTATATGTTCTTGCTACCTCTTTCCTGTTGAAACTAGGAAATTTTTGGCAAGTCGGATCAGCTTGTTGATATAGTTGAAAACTATGCTTTCAAGAAAGACATAATGGCCTTCAGTAAAATCAGAGATCTGGCATGTCTCATGGCTGAGGGATCACTACAGCCAGTGCAAATGCATGGCAATCTTGAGCAGCTGGATGTCAAGGGAGGAGCAGGAGTGCTTCTTTTAACAGCAACCCTGCTTAAGATTGCCTCAAGATGACAGTGAAACCATGTGCTCTCTTAGGATCCCCCCTTGGTTCAGCTCAGTTCTGCTGCTGTCTCTTGAGGGCGATAACAGAGCTCCTGGCAAAAATAGCTCCTGACCTTTCTCAGGAGAAATTTCTCTTTTGGGATGGAAAAGCCTTAAGAAGCCACAGGTACAATTTATGCCTCTGCATTTCCCAAGTGAATTGGATGTGATTCTTATTAATTGAATCCTTTTTTTTCTTTCAGCTACAGCTGGGGACATTTGCAGGCTGGGTCGAAGATCTCTGAAGCTACTAACTGTGTTTATGGAAATTTGAGCTGAACTGGTACAGCTACAGACAGAGTTTAATCCTCATTATTGACGAAAAATAATGAGGGAAAATAAATGACTGATTAGATCTATCCCCTCCGAACAGCCCTCACAGGCATTTTAAATTATCTGAGCACGTAGTTTTGCGAAGCTGGTGTCCTGCTCTGTGACCGTTGCCTGCTTGGTCCCAGACAGTTATTATGGGCATCTGTCAGATAAAGATTTCTTTGCTTACCCTGTGGTGAAGTGAACACCATTGGACATAAATAACTATGTCTTTGTCTTGGTTTCTCTTTGTTCACTATAGCTGAGCTTGTAGAAAACATTAAGTTTTGTATTAATAACTTTTTTTTGTGCATGAAGCACTTTGGGAAAAAGAATTTCATGGACTTCTAAAACCTGTATTTGGGGTAGTTGTCAGAAGTAAACTGATTCTTAATCAATATTGCCAGGATGGCATGCTTGATGCAAAGGAAGTACATGGGCAGAGGAATGAAATAAGCCCATTAAAGGAAATAACAGCCGCTTTCATGTATAGAAGTTGATGGCAATAAATACCAATAAAATGAAATTTAAATAGATTATAAAAATGAAATATATCCTTCCAGTGACTAATATGTGATTCTTTTTCTTTTCCTTACTTACCTCCCTTCCCTGCCATAAGGTATGTAAATAAGACCTACATTCTATGATGGAAGTGTTCCAGCTGTTGTCACTTGAGAAAAGACTAGAGGCATCTCTACAGGAGGAAAAAGCTGTTGCACTGCTGAATGTTACTTCCCCTATATTTGTGATGTCTAATTTAGTAGTGGAATGGAGTTTGTATCCTCGGCTTTCTCTTCAGCACTTGAGATGAGCTATGTGCTAAGGAGTGGGGCTTATAAAGGCCATCATTAGTAAGTTCTCAATTTGCAAATATGAGAAATGGGAAAAAACAAGTACCAAGGGTAGTCTGTTCCTTTCAGGTAGGTAGCTTTCTGTCTTTCACTGGACCTCTAAGGAAATATCTAACCTTTCCTGACTCCTTTTCATAAAACAGCCCTCATGTAAATCATGTTTTTTTATTTTAAACAATTGATGAAATTTAAAAGTATCCTTTGTTCAACCAGCTCTTACCCCCTAGTGTTACAGCACAGTGGTATAATACAGCATATAAACAACTGAAACCCATTCTCTGCTAGTGTCAGGAAGAGTAACAGTGCTTTAGCAGAAGCATGGGAACTGAAGCATCATTTGGATGGCTTTTGGGAAAGATGTTGGAGAGGGAAAGGTCAAGGAAGGAAAAGAGGAGTGAGTCAAGGAAGCCAGAGGAACAGGGGATATTGGCATCTTGTCTGCATCAGTCTCCAATTTAACCCTAAACTTTCCCCAAACTCTCCATATGCTTCTCAACTCTAGAAAATATTCAAATCCAAAGTCAAATCGCATATATCCTAAAAATGATGTTCATTCTCAAGATGCACCAAAAAATCAGCTTAAGACAATTTTAATAGATTAAATATCTGTGGAAAAAGATAGATAAAATTGTTTGTATTTTTACTTTGGGGTTTTAAACTGTTCTCTGCCGGATTAGTATATGACATCTGCTAACAAAGTTAGCTTTTAAATAACCTCCAGATCTACAAACCTACAAAGCAAGTTCTGCAATGGAGTGACTGTAGGCCTTCACTGGTATCAACATGCAAAGCAGTCGTGGCCAGCCAGGTGTATAATCCCCCAGGTCAAGACAGGGCTCTCTCCGTCCCTCATACTGTGATGAGTTCATGATGAGGCCTGGGCAGTGACACCTGGCTCTTGCGAGATGTTCTGATGAATTGCAAAGGTACTTTGTAAAATATTAAAAAATGAGCTTGGAAAGTATTGCCATTTTCATTTTGCGGATGGAGAAATGGATGCAGAGAGATTAAGTGTTTTATCAAACGTCTTGAAGGAAGTAGGTGGCAGAGCTGAGAGTGTAGTTCAAGAATACTAAGTCTCATGGCCTTGATCAAAAGTGACACTTTCTTTTGAGGGCATCTCATTATTCACATGATAATGGGAATACTAAATGCCAGTTACAGGAAAGGAGAACTATAAGAAGTTGTCAATGATGAGAATAAGGTGAAAATCACTAATAAAATAGAGGAGGATGTTTACTGCTGAGAGGAGTAAAATGTTGAGTAAACTGGGAGCGTGAACACTATTAGTTGTGATTTCTGCAAACAGACTTTGTTAAAGTGGCAATTGGCACAAGGGATTGTCTGCTGCATTTCCAGATATGGGCTTAGTTTCCTCAGGGCTGTCTTCCATGCATTCGTGTTTTAAACCATATAAACTATGACTTCCTGAAAATAAAAATAGCTTGCTTAAACTTAGGCTTTCAATAAACTACATCAGATTACATGAGTCAGGAAAAGTATTTCTTTGTGTAATAAAAGTTTCTGGTTAGTAACAAGACATTCTAAGACTTAAAACATATGCAATGTCTTGGGCCTCCTTGCATGTTCACCAGCTTAACTCTAAATGGAATTAATGCTACTTTTCTCACACTTAACTTTCCTCTTACACTGAAGATTTTAGCAATAAACACCTAAACCCTACATTTCAATTCTTCTATCATACAGAAAAGTGAAACAACTTACAGCAGTATCAGAATTTCATATTTTTTTTCTGTGCACAGCACGACTTCAATCTGCAACTTTGCGAATAGTCTCACTGAAGGCAATTGAATTGGTCACATATAGAGGATAAAGAAGAATAATCCATCTTTTTCAGCTGTGAGGCAGATTGCCATTCTAGAGATATCCACAGGTCACGTGTGGTGAAATTGCAGCTCTGGGGGCTGACTGCCAAGTCATATAGTCAGGGTTTAACTACTGGGCTACCTGCACTCACTTCAGAACAGGCACTTGGTGAGGGCAAGCAGCACAAGGTAGAGCACTGTGACAGGCAGTGTCAGATGTGAGTAGCTCTGCATTTTCGAACATCCTAAATGAATGAGACAACTTGTCGATGTGAAGTTTAACGTGTATATGAAGGGCTAGGGCCTTTATAATGTATTAAAGTTATTGCAATTATATATTCAGGGAAAAATTAAAAAGGAAAGCTAAATCCTACAGAAGTCTCCTGATTTTCAAACATAAGTAATGTGCTACACCCTCTTCCTGAGTTTATTTGCAGGCCTACATCACAGGGGAATGCTTGGATTGCATTTTGTCTGTCCACCACAACGTGTTTCAAGCAAATTAGGGAATGTGTGTTTTATTCCCTTTTTGTGTTTAAAAAGGGACAGTTTGCATTGTCAAAGAGTGAATGTTCATTCAGTCTAGCCCAGTCAAAACAACAAGCCACAGAGATTATTGCTTGCTAGAAGAGGACACTGAAGAAAAGTCCTCTTATTTCATGGGTACTTTCACTATTCCCTGTCAGTAGCTTTCTTCCTTTGACTTCTGCATTGCAGTTTGTGATTGCAAACCCACTTTACTTTTGACAGTAGAGCGAAGACACACTGGGAAAGATGTACAGGAGAAGTAGCAGCTAAGAACACAGCTGTCTGCAACACCTTGCTGCCAACCTGAGGAGAAACGCACAACATTTTCTGCAATAGTTATTTTATCTGGGGTAATAGAAGCATGAAATGAGAGAAAGTCAGCTTGCAGAATTAGCAGCCTTGCAGTATTAGCATCTCGTGGCCATATAAAGACAGCAATCTCTCAAATCACTTCAGTTGTTTCTCTCCAGATAGCACCATTGGCAATGACTCAAGAATACAAAACGAATTACAGCAGAACCACTGATACAAAAGGGAATACAGAAAAACAATGGGGATGTTTTTAATGAACTACTTGCCTTGTTATAGACAGTATTCAAAAGTTACTTTTGTGATTAGTTTATATTGATACACTGTTATTTGCAAATCTACTCTTGCTAGTACTCAGTTTGCAAGGTGCTTCTCCATTTTTTATGGTGTCATAGGAGTTTATGGTTCTTGGAGCCTCATGGAACTAGTTCTCTTTGTCAACCATGCAACTGTATTTCATGTTAATATTTATTAATTCTCTGTAAAGAATACGAGTACAATCAGACAGTCCTTGAATGGCCAAGGTCCGACAGTCTAATTTTTGAACATCATAGAAATGAAACATTCTATGCCCAGCTGTTCAATTTACATCTTTTGTTGTACATCAGGGAATTTAGATGGCCTAAGTTTTTATAGCACATCTACATTTTGATGTCTCTGTGTCACTGTAGGTTTATCTGAAACTTAAACAAGTGTATAACAATGTGGTTTTCTTTTCCGTATTGCCAAATGAGGATCCAGCAGTTGCGTTTTTCAAATAAGTAAAGTAGAAAATAAATAAATATCCTATGTGCAGAGTGGGATTGTAAGTTATCCTGAATATAGGTTGGGAAGCCAACAGTCCTGAGTTCTGAGCCGGATTAGAAGTCACTTTCAAATTCTGGTGACAAAAGTTACATATGTAAATCCATACTTAAGCATTATAATAGGGTACACAGTATGACAGAGCTGCTTAGAAGAGACAGAAAGCCTAACACACTCCAGCCACATTTTGTCCATGGGTTGCTACAGTCTGCTGTGTGATATGCTTGCTCTAAATCTGAAATAGTCAGAAAGACAGTTTCTATATGTCCAAGTAGCATGATGCAGCAGCAGCAGTGCAGTAGAGCAAAGCAGAGGACCCGATGTCTACACTACACACATTTTGGAGGTTTGGAAGACAAATGCAGGTGTGAACTAATTGGAAATTCCTGAATCCTCAGTGCTTTAAAGGAGAAATTATTATAAGCAAAAGAGACAACTGGAATAAAGAAATTGCTGTCAGATATGCCTGTGGCCAAATTTTGTTTGGTTTATTTTCCTTTGGTGCTCACATCAGCAAAGGCACCTTTTCAGTGTCAAACTGGTTTGAAATAGTCGATTTTGTTGAAAACCTGGGATGAAAGATTTGTCTTCCAGTGGGGAGTCTGGAACTGTCAGAGTGCTACCAAGGCCACCGAACTTGTCATTTAACCATCCTCATCTCCTCCTTCATGATTGTTTCTTACTTTTACTGGCTTCTTCTTGTTCTTCATCTTTACTGTGAGCTCCTCAAGGCAGGATCTATTTCTATGTATGTGAGAATTTTCTTGGTTTGGTTTTGATTATGACATAGAGGGGCTTTTGGATGCTGGCCCAAGACAAACAGTAAACAACAAAACTAACAGTAATCATATTTAATATCCTGAGCTTCTATTATATTTTCAGCCTGTTCTTGTTCCCTGTTTTCAAAGCAGTTGACCACTTTGGGAAATTAATGAATACACAGCCGTTTGCTGCTTCTGTAAATTCAGTTTGTTGTGCTTGTAAAAATTGTGTATGCAGGATAGAGGTGTATATGAGTGAACTTCAAATGGACAGAAAAGCCAGAGAAACTGGTATCTCATTCAGGAACATACATATTAGTAGTTAAAAAATTTGAACGGAAATTTGACAGTTGTGAGATTTTCTAACATTAGTATGGGACAAATCGGGTGTGTCTTCACTGTGGGGTAGGTGTACTTTGTGGCACGTCACATGTCCTGGTCCATGCTGAACACAGGACCTGCTGGAGCACATTGCGAGTCCCCAGTGGGCTGCTAACCCTGGTTAGCTCTGTATAACAAGCAAGGTATGGCTTGGAACAAAAGGCAGGTACTGTATGTTTCCGTATCCCTGGCTGTATCCCAGCTCTACTTAAGTGTGTACTCTTAGATTAAGACACTGGAAAGACAACCGTGACCCAATTAATAATATAAATTGACATGCATGTAATTGATGGAGGCAGGTAAACATGAAATTATCAGCAAAGCTGAGGCACATTCTGCAACAGAATCTGGCCTGTTCCTGGGTTATAAATTTGTGTGTGTGTAAGAACTGTTTGATACAGAGGGAGTTTTGGGGAGGGATGGAAGAAGGGAGAGAGGAATTTATAGCTTCAAGAGGAGGGTTTGGGGGTTTTGTGTGTCTGTGCTTGTTCTTTTTAAGTCTCATTTGAGAGAAGTAGCAGTAGAAAATTTGTGAAGGAAGACCAGAGTATATTTAATTGTTCTGTTCCCACACTAGATTTTCTGGGCATAATAAATGGAACATGGGACCCATATGTATATATCAAGCTCCAACAGGGTAGGTTTAGACTGAACATTAGGAAAGAATTCTTCATGGAAAGGGTGGTTGGGCATTGGAATAGGCTGCCCAGGGAGGTGGTTGAGTCACCATCCCTGGATGCATTTAAGAGATGATTAGATGTGGTGCTGAGGGATATGGTGTAGGGGAGGACTTTGTAGAGTAGGGTAGATGGTTGGACTCGATGATCCCAAGGGTCTCTTCCAACCTAGATGATTCTATGATTCTATGATTCTATATCTCTAATTTGATACTTTGAAAGTCCCTCATTCTCTTTTTGCCCAAGGCAGACATCTGTTTTCCTATTAAAGTTCCTCTAAAACTAACTAAGCTTAATCCAGCTTCCACTGAAGTCAGTGGGAATTTTTAAATTGATTTCACTGGGAACAGAAATAGGCCTCTAGGATACATCCTTGCATTATTATTTCTTTCTTTTATTTTTTGTCAGATTATGTCATCATAAGTACCTCTGCATTCTTGAGGAATTGGCATGGAAGATTGGTAAAGAGTTTCACTTCCCAGGAAATCTCTAATTTTTTTCCAAATCCAGAATGAGTTGGAGAAGAAATCTGGAAGACCACTCCAAATGTGTCCTATGACCCAAATGAGTCAGTACTATTTTTTGTTTAAATCCAAATTGACATATCCCTACATATTAAACTCAGCTTTCCACTACAAATATCTTCTAGATAAAGTATCTTACAATACCAATTTGTAAACTTTTGCTAGAGGCTACCAAAAATTTTTTGTGAAAAATTTCTGACCATTCCTGAGTGGTAGGAATCTGCTTGTGCAGTATTACAGGGAAAGCTTCGACAGCTATGTGGAACAGGTTTGAGCAGCATTGGTTGCCAGCAGCACGTACTTGCTGTTCCCACTTGTTTTCGATGTTACTGAGGTTGCCCTAGCATGGGCAATGTGTAGATTAATTTAAAGAAAAGCTTAGTGTTGAATGGATTTAAATGGTTTTTAAATGTGATCTCACATTGCATGGGTAAATTGCACTACCTATTTTCTAGCAAGATTCTGGTTTAAGCCCAGCTCTGGCTATCAGCACTTGAAGCACCTGAGGGACAGGGCCTCAAAGTAGAGCTACTATATATAACCAGATGGTGACAAAACTGTAAACATTTGGGGGAGTTGTGAAGCAAAATGTCATGCCCAGTCCTCCACACGACAAAGCAAGTCACTTGCTTTTGGTGTCCTACAGACCTGCTTCTACCCAATAACGGGACCGAAATAAAGCCCGTAACAGCGACCTGTGTGATACACTGATGTTACTCCCTGGTTTGAATTTCTTGCTCCCTGGATAGGGCAATGCAGTGTGTTAACAACTAGGAATCTCAGCTGGTTCTGGTTTTGTCACCCGGGTGGGCTGCGTATGGTCTCAGTGAAACAAGTGTGGTTAACCTGCGTCCAAAGACGTATTTCGACCAACAGGGCTAAAAAATAAAGAAACTAAAAGGGAAGAAATCACATGGTGGACACAAAGCACCAAAGTACATACTGACTTTTCAAAATTATACATCCTTATGTCCTCCAGTCCTATTTAGGTAGCATTGCCATGTACAGCTCAGCTATGAGTTGTTTGAGGAAAAGACCCTTTACAATTTCAGTGAGGTATTCAGCACAAAAATCCTTGGACTATTTTCCTAAATATATAAGTGGGTGGGACTTTTTTTATAGTTGTTCCCTGCTGCTATCCTTTTCACTGTAACTTATTTATTTATTTATTTATGCACACTGAAATCAGTCTCCTTGACAGCAATTTTCAAAGTGGAACACAATTTGTCAACATTTTGCTTGGACTATTATTGGGATGTTAGAAAAATAACAGTTATAGCATTTATCAAGGGGTAGCCCGTCGAACTCCTAAACCTGGTCTGGTGGCATAGTTGCTTTGCTTATGAATTGTACCTACATTAGAGTGCTTTGTTTACAGAATAAATGGTTCTGGAATGAGTATCTGAAATCTACCTAGCTACAATGAAAGTCCTATTGCTTTTTAATAAGAAATGTTGCTGAAGTTGCTGTAAGCTTCAATTGGAGTTCAGTATCTGGAGCACCTCAAACATCGGGGTCTCCTAATCTGGAACCTGAATTACATTTAGTATCCATTTAAAGCCTAGATTTTTTTTTAAAGTTTGGCCACCCCATTTAATCATGCAGTGTCTGCTTTTTCTTTGCAATTTCTCAGACTCCACCAAAATCTACTGAAATTGCAGGACATGGGTATGCCAATTAGCAGCAGCTGAATGCTTCTATTTACAGGGGAAAATCAGGTAGGTGTGCATTCCTGCAATTTTTCACAGAAACCTACTTGTATAAATTAGTGCGGTCATTTTATTACTTTCACCTCAAATATTTTCTTTAGACAAATCTATAACATGATGGAGGCAAGACTTGGATACAAGCGGTGAATTCTGAAGGGCCCAAGATTTCTCTGAATGACTGCAAGGGAAGAAGTTACACTGCACTGCAATCGCCTCCTGCAGTGCTATTGTGGCTGTCCACAAAAAAGGGTGTTGCAGGAACACATGAAGTACAACACAGAGCAATCAACCTTATTTAAATCTACTCTCAGTGACATCCAAAGTGTTGGTTATCCTACCAAAGACCATATAGGGTCTTGTCTCACTGGACAGCGGCCTGATACAAATTTCATTGCAGTGGGAAGGAAGCTTTGGCCATCTCACCCTCACTACACCAGTACCAACTTTCTGCACTGCTCCTGCTGCTGACTGCCAGATAAAACCCTGAAGGCACAGCAGCAAGCTACTTCCACTGAGGGTTCATGTCTCTGAAACCCACTTCTTTTCACAAGTCATACTTGATAATCCTTTAGTTTGAAATTTACCAATTAATTCATACAGGTGAATTTTTCTTTTTTCAGCACGACTTCCAAGGCATTAAATTCCCTTATTATGGAAATATATGTATATTTACTTTTGTCTTTGGATATAACAGGTTTATATTTAATTCAGGTTAGATATCCCGATGCTCTGGTATGTTAAAAAGCAATGTTGCTACAGAGAGCGCAACAGTTATGTCTGAGGAAAAAATCCCATGTTTCAAGTGGTTTCATGAGGAAATGAAATAAATTATCTATATACTAGTAAAGAGAAGTAAAACGGTTGTTTAACGCTGCTTTCTCAATTTCATGCCATAGGGGAGAAAAGGCTGTCACTCAAGACACAGGGGAAATAGATTTTCAGAGACTGTTTGGATTTACAGTGAGATTAGCTGGCAGAACTTATTGCCACCATATATTGCTACAGGCATAAGGCTGGAAAAAATGTATTCTGGCTGCCTATGGCAGCTATGATTTTCATCATGTCAACTGGGTAATTGGATAGCCCCATTTTCAAATGCAGTTCTCCCAAATACATAACTGTGAAAACCTGAGATTTCTCTAAAGCTCTTTTCCTCTTTTTCAGCTCTCTTGTTCAGTTTTGTGCTAGAGTTTCTCTTTTTTTTTGTTTCTCCATAAGTAAGGTTTTTCTTACCTTAGTTCAAGTCGTCCTTGCTGTGTGTGTCTCTGTATTTGTCGTAAAAAGATAAAGTCCCAGTTTTGTAAGTCCCTTCAAGTCTTATTAAAAGAGGTAGCTCAAGAGATAAGAGAAACCCTGCCCAGGAGGTGGAAAACTACAGAATGTTATTTCCCTTTATTAGACTGTGGAGAAATCGCACAGAAGAGACTTTGTGAATGTCTCCACTGCAAGAAAAACTTTGGTCATTTGACTTTTTACGAAACACCAAGGAATCAATCACAGGATAAAAACCCTAAAAAGCTAGAATTTATGGGTTCCATCATTCATGGAACTTCACACTAGTCTCTTACTGTTAGTCCGTCTTAGTCATATTTCAACCTATACGCATACTCCTGTCCTTTTGTAGTTTTAGCAAAGATCAAGACTTCCCTTCCCTTTGCAAATCTGAGATGAGCATTCACAATGCATGCTATCATCCATTTACACTTCAGGAAAACATTCTCCTACTGAATACTATGGGCAACATCCACGTCACTTCTACCCCATTGTCAATGTTATTTGCTACGTCAGTGGTCTTGTTCAATTCAGGAATAAAAAGGCAGGTTTTGGGGCTGAACCTTGTGCACCCATGCCCTGTTGTGGGAAACTCTCTCTGTCTGGCAGTGCAGCTGGACTTGCAAACCTGCACCTTCCCCAAGAATGAATCAGTGAGGCTGATGGCATGGTGATAAAAAACCCCCTGTGTAACCTCACACATGCATTTTCTGTGAAGTGGGTAGCATTTGAGTTTAATTTTTGAATCAATTTCATATATATCCTCCCACTGGCTTGGCCTGAGAGTTTTCTGAATTTCTCCCAACTCTGCTAGCAGTTAGTCGGATTCCTATTCTAGGAAAAGCTCTGTACATTTCTCCTGGCATATCATCTAGTTTTGTTGTAAGCCCCACCTCTTTTGACTGGTACTATGGAAAAGAAATGAACACTAGTACTTAATGACAGTACTGTCTGAAATCCTAGTTGCAAGTTCAAAAAGCATGTGCTTCAGGGCATACAGTCACTGTGCAGATGCTGAGGGCGGTTGTTTTTTTCTCATGAATGTGAGTGTCCTGTTCAAAACAAATATCATCAATCTTTGGTGGGTTAGGAGTGAAAGCAATTCCAAACTAATCTGGCAAGTTGGCAAGAGATCAAAAATACCAACAATGTATGAGTTAATGCAACTTACAGCCAGTTACGTAAGCAGGGAAGGCATCATAACAGTGGCTGATGACACAGCCAAATACTGCTGCAAGCAGGGTTTTAATACTACTTATCCATCAGCTGAGTAAGATTCTGTTCACTTACTTGAAATTAAATAATGAAAGTCAAATAGTGACTGTAAAAACTGCATAGTGTAGTGTGAAAAAAAACAAAGCACAATGGAAAAGAGAAACTGAAATTTGTAAGGTGGAACTGAATATGAAGGCTCCTGGTATTAAGAAAAAAGACGTAGACACACAAAATACTGCATTAGGAAGCTACAAGGTAAAAATGTGGTCTCAATGAAGACAGTGGCATATCTTCCACTAGGTCATTCAAATTCTAAGGTCAGCATCAGGTTGGGGTACTTCCCAACCTTCAGAATTCACCTTAGAAGTACAAAATACCCCTGACACTGGATACAGCACCCAATTGAATTTTTTTAAAGTCAGAAATGGAATTATTCTGAAAGTCTTAGGAATGCTTGTTTCCTTCCCATGTTTCTTTTTTTTTTGGGGTG